>LWCA01000061.1:0-65092 GCA_001642005.1 Intoshia linei | reverse complement strand
GTAACTTTAGTGCTAGAAATTTTTTAGTGCCATAAAAAATTGCATTTGTCGACTTTAGTCATCACATTAAAAATGACAAAATGGTTTATAATTTTATTTTTTCTGGAATTTATGCTATTTATGACAATTTTTAGGATTTATTTATTAAATTGATACTGAATATATGTCATCACATTGAAAATGACAAAATAGGTTTCTTAATTTTATTTTTTCTGGAATTTATGCTATTTATGACAATTTTTACATATAATAATATAAATTTCAATTTCCAAAACTCACACCTTTATGACAATTTTTAGTATTGGACTAATTTTATTTTTTTGGAATTTATGCTATTTATGACAATTTTTAGGATTGGACTGTTTTTACTTTATTTTTAATATTATACACACATTCTGTCTAATAAATTAAAAAAATGGGATAAATGTTTTTAAATTCTATACGCAAATATTAACAAAACAAAGGATTGATGATAGTTAATAATAGAATTTTTAACGTGAATTTATTTTTTTGGTATAATAAAAGAGTGCCCTCGGCAGAGCTAGGTGCTGTTTGTACGTAGTACAAAACTGCCAAGCTAGTTTATATATAATATTTAATACATTTATACATTAATTTTTTGTAATAATGTTAAACCGTTAATGGATCCTATGAATATTACATACGTCAAAAGAAATTGGTAGATTTCAATTGGTTCAATGACGGTTCAATGAATAGCTTAAAGGCGGTACATATTCATTCATTACATATTTATCCACTAATTCCCATTTCCTACTTTACATTACTTAAAGAAAATTACAGAGATATAAAAATTTTGTTATGATCAATTAATTACAATTTAAATGAATGGAAAGTATCGTGTGACTTTAAACTTGTTAACATTATTATGAGGTTACAAGGTGGAAAGACAAAATATCCATGTATATTTTATCTTTTTGATGCGACGAGTACAATCCATCATTATTAAACTCCAGTTTGGCCAACTAAAAATAAAAATATTATTGGTAAGTATAATGTCAATCTTCCTATTCTTATTCCATCAAAAAACATCATCCCTCCTCCACTCCATATTAAACTTGGACTTGCTAGACAATTTATTTGTAAAATTCAAAGAAACCCTCCAAATTCTCCTACAGTAGATCATGTGATAAAACATTTGTTTCCTCATATATCCGATGCAAAAATATTAAATGCAATTTTTACCGGACCACCAATAAATAAAATTTTTAAATGTGAAAGATTTGATAGTTCTATGACAGAAATTGAATTACGTGCTTGGAAATTGTTCAAAAATGTTGTGAACAATTTTTTAATCGTTTTCTGGATAAATCCCAATATGTTATGTGTCAACATCATATCTTGGATCGCATTTTGAAACACTCTATAGATCATGTATCAGGATGTCCAAGTAGTTCCCCTAATTTAAATCACAAATTCCTAGCAGATGTAACTTCTAATTATGGAAATCTTGTAAAAAATTATAAATTTACGGCAACAAAGATAGTTGACAGAGAAAATTCGACATGAAGAGCAGATTTCAAGTTTCTATATGAATTAGCAAAGGATTTTGAATTTTTCGAAAGATACAATTGTTTTCCAAAAATTATATGGCATAAATTGCCGTCAATTTCTATAGCTAGGTGGAACTCTCTTGCAATATATGCGTGATTGCATATTTTTGTATTTTTGAATGCCACTAAAATAATGACTTTAGATTGTTGTGCTCTTTTATATCTCATCAATAGTCTTCATTGTGGTTTCATAACTAGTATTTTGAAAAAATTCTTCAACGTGGTATGAAGATTGCACTAGAAAAGTACCCTAAAGCAAAAAAGTGTTTTTTAAATCATTGCAATTTCGAACCTCCCATTATTAAAGTTCCTAGAACAAATATTGTTGCCGAGCAAAGCATAAAGGTGATGACAGAATTATGGGATTCCTATAGGAGTGATATATAGTTGAATTACAAATTTATTGCGACAATTGAGTTATAACTATATATTTTATTTATAAAATAAAGCTTTTCAATTATTGCGTATGTCTTTTTGAGTTTCAACGAATTTTGAAATGACTACACTATTTCATATATATTTTCTCATTGTTCCAACATACAGGTATTTACAATTAATTATTTTTTGAATTAGTCATATATCTAGTGACCATATAGTCACATTGGGAGAAAATGGGTTAATTATAAATTATAATGAATGCCATTTTGTGCGTTAATTTAAAATGGCAAATCAAGAGCATTTGATGGATGGATAGGGCTATTTAACCCTCTCCACTCTTGAGAAAACTTTTTTAATGGTCTATTTTTCATTATTGGACGGTCTCGAGATTTGTAGGCTCGGCTCTGGATAAGATCATAAAAAAATTGAAAATCAATAATTTAAAGTTAATTTATATATCAAATCTTTATTAGAATTCGAATTAAATTAACTTTACATACATTATACATATTGCTGAAATTTCAATAAGTCAATTAATTTTTGTACAAATTACATTGAATTTAAATTTCCAAAGATAATATAACACGATTTTTGACAACTACAAATTCAAATTTACTGTTAAAAATTTTTCATTATAAAAACTTAAAATGACTCCTGCGGTAGACGCTAGAAAAATGGCTATACTAATTAATACGAAATTCATATAATTGGCCACTTTTTTAAAAGTTATAATAAAATTGTACTACTGTAAATTAATTTTGCTTCTAAAAATGAGCTCAATTTTAGCCTAAAATGAAAAAATTCTGAAAAAATGTGTTATCCATTACTTAGATTTTAATATTAACATATTGTAAGTTTGATTTTAATGAGTTTAATATTGATTGTAAGTACATATTTTGTACTCATATACATATATGATACTTTGAAAGTCATATAGTTTAGTATAGGATTCAAATATGCATATAACAATCATTTAAACTAAAACGTGAAAAATTTTTAGTTATTCACATCATTGTGTTAATTAAACATATTTAACTAAATATACACTATAATATATAAATAATAATATGTACATACTAATATATATCCAAATGCAAATTCCACATATTATAAATTGAACAATTTCCAAAATAATTAATAGATACATAGCATTTTATAATACTACTTGCTCAAATTATTATGATTAAATGTCTACTAATAAAAAATTTTGAATCCGTATAAAATTTATGTGAGTTTTGCTAGTTTAAAAATTCAAAAAACTAAGAGTCGTAGAATTTAATATTTCCAATATCTAATTTATTTTTTCAAGAATGATGCTGATTATATAATAGTAGGTTGACTGTTATGTACTACGTACAAATAGCACCTAGCTGTGCCGAGGGCACATTTTTATTATACTTATAAAATAAATTCACGTTGTTGCAAAAATTTAAAAGTTTAAATTTTTAAAACGGCAACACTCATATAAATTTTATACGCATTCAAAATTTTTTATTAGTAGACATTTAATTATATTATTTACATTAATTAATTATAATACATAATTGGTATTTTTAAGTATTTATTAAGTTAGTACTGAATATATATTATCACATTGAAACTGACAAAATAGGTTTTTATAATTTTATTTTTTTTTTGAATTTATGCTATTTATGACAATTTTTAGGATTGGACTATTTTTATTTTATTTTTAATATTATAGACACATTCTGTTTAATAAATTAAAACAATGGGATAACAATTATTTTTAAAATTCTTTACGCAAATTTTAACTAAAAAAAATTAAGATGGAATAAATCACTTTAAAGTAAAAAATAATGTGATATGATGGTTCCACCTGAAACAAGTTTCGGAACCACTCCTTAAATTAAATCCGGGATTACTAATCGCCCATTAAATTCTAAAATTGTGACACCCTAATGACCATGGCCATACCATTGATCCTAATTTGCTGTGTATCAGATGCCCTTAGCCAAAATGTTAAATATCCATAAAACACCCATATTAGGAAACATTTTGTTTCGTGGATTTATTAATATCCAATATAAACGATTTAGCACAATAAATTATATGAGACACCCATCTGGCCTTTGACGATGCTCTAGGTTTTTTTAGGGATATTTCACCACCAAAAATTATTGCTAACATTAGTGTTATTCAAAAATTTTCGACCTACCAAAAAAAAATTTTTTTACACATAATTCACTTTTAACTGGTCATAAAAAAAGCCCTTAAAAATTATACCGTACACTATTAGCGCTTCAACGCAAAATTTTGAAATTTTATCAGTCTTTGATAAATAGTACATGTTTAAATATATTCTCATATTCCTGTTAAGCAGTAGTTCTTAACCGGTACACCGAAAAGAAATTTGAGTTTATTTTGTAAATTTTTAAAAATTAGTGTCAAACTTTTAAACTTAAACTCTGATTTAAATTTTCAATAAAAACTAATCTTGTCAATTGTTTAAAAATGTAATCTTCAGGAATTCTATCTTTTCTTACACATAGCTTAATTTAATTTAGAACTAAATTAACTCTTTTATTGTAAAATTCGTTTCTTATTGATTTTTATAAACAAAATCAATTTTTAATTTTCAGGAATTATTTATTATAATATTTTTTAAATATCTATTCTTCATAAACTGATAAAATTTAAAAATCTTGCGTTGAAGCGCTAATAGTGTACGGTATAATTTTTAAGGGCTTTTTTTATGACCAGTTAAAAGTGAATTATGTGTAAAAAAATTTTTTTTTGGTAGTTCGAAAATTTTTCAATAACATCAATCCGTCGCGAAAAATGTTATGCCTATCAAAAGTTTATACCTAGCGATTTAATTTTAGTTAATATTTTTGACTAAAATAGTATAGTATAATTTTTCAAGATGAAATGTAACCTAAATTAATTTTGTCTTATAATACACTATTTCGTGCATTTTGCACGCTGTTATTTAACCTACAATTAATCTGGCTTAAAATACATTCATCATTAATTAAACAGTGCTCAATTACCTTGTTTTGTTAGTGTAATGCTGTTTCTATATTGATCTTCTATTTGATAGATATAAAATTTTGATAGGCATAACATTTTTCACCACAGAGGGTCCAAGCCTTTTTACCGATACTGTATCATATAAGTAAGAATGTAGAATTGGATTTATTTTATTTGTATAATTTCCTCATTCTTAAATTTTTAAATATCGACAACTCGCTCACTCTATGAAAACTATACAACTACGCTATAACAACTAAACAAATAACTGGTACACTACATATAAATTAAAATTATGAAACACTTGCTCTTTTATTTATAAATCATTTTATTTTAATTTTGGTCCAAATTTTAAAATATATAAAAAATTACATATTATGTTAAAAAACCTCCGTTTTTCGAATCGATACGACTATTATTTTTAATTCACTTTTTCATAAAATGAATCTTTGCCTTTGTCACCCATTGGATTATTGTTTTAATTAATATTTGTCAAATAATAACTCGGGTGCCAAAGTAAAATTAATCGAATCGAATTAATTTTTTTGCCAATCATTATTTACCACCCTTATCAAAATATCAAATGTTCTTTCTCAATTTTAAAAATTTTCTTTTTTTTGAAGCACACTAATATACATAGTATGTATTACATACTATGTAATTATAGTTTAATTATGATTAGTGTTGTTATAATTGTATAATTTCCTTAATAACCGTGTAACCAAAGATATTCAGGTCAATTTCTATTTTTGAAATAAATTGTGATTGAAATTAATAAATTGAAAAGTTTATTTACGGAAAATGTCATTATAAACTGAAATGTATCCAAGTGCAATGGCGTTCTCTTCAGTTCGGTGAATCATTACTTTATAAATCATTATAAAATACTAATATTTTAATTAATAAAATATTGCTCCAATTTTTCTATAACTGAAAACAAATTTAATCTCAAACAAAGATAATACAATATATGTAAAATAAAATTATGAAAACTGTGTTAAAGGTAAAATATTTATTTATCATTGTGTAAACATTTTTATACTGCTATAGCTTCATTTGATATAAATGATAATTTTTAATCTCTAAAATATAAAATTAAATGAAGACTACAGACGAAAGAATTATTTGCAAAACTGATTATATTGGCAATAATAATTATGAAAATGAGGCAATTATTAGTTTATGTATATTTATTAATTTGAAATAATGAATTTCAATTTAAATTCAAATTTTAATTGTATTATAATTATACATTATGCATTTATCAGATATGAAATTGAATATCTGAGTCACTAAGTGTGTGTGTGTTTATTTAAAAAATTATTGGTCGTATTTAAAGCCGATTAGTCACATAATTTTCGAGAGTGATGTTGTAATCCACTTTTCATTTTCGGAAATTGAGTACTTCTGGATCAAAAACTTAATTTCCACTTTTTTTAAAAATAAAATCAGCCTTGGGATTTTAAAAACATAAATTCTGGGATACAGATTAAAAGCATTAACATTGTCGTAAATCTCAACCGCTGAAACTTACACATTTATCGTAAAAATCACAAATTACCTCTTTTTTAAAATTAGAATTGTTAAAAAAATTGCAGTTATATCCAGTTAACACACAAAAAAATTCAATCTGACAAAGTGGCACCTTCACGGTCAAAAAAGCGCGTTGGTATTTATATTTATTTTATTTGGTAACTACAAGTATACAAGTATTTTAAATTAACTAAAAATTTAAAATAAATAATGGTCTTAAAATTTAAAAAAATATTCTTCTGGTACAGCTTATTCCAGTTGATATAGATTCAAAATTTCAACCCCAGAAATCTGCGTTTTCCCGGTGAAAAATAACTTTTAATATATTATCAACCAATATTTTTCAAATTTTTGAATTAACAAATGTAAAAATGAAAATTTAAATATTCATTCTACAATTTAAAAAAAAGTGGAAATGAATGTATAGATATTTGAAATACAGAAATATTATTTTCAATCTCATAAATTAATTTCTTCGGTTTTTTTATCATTTCTACGCAATTTCTTATTTTCAAAACTATCAAAGTTTAGAATTAAATAAACTTGATTGAAGTGTATAATTTCTGAAAATTTTTGAAAATAAAAAATTGCGTGGAATGATAAAATGAAATATTATTGATACTGAAATATTTGGTAATGAAATAATTTATAAATACAATTGGTACAGTAATGTAAAACGGAGTTAATAGTCAATTCCTTTTCTTAACCGGTAAGGCGTAACATTCTGATATTTACATTTTTTTGTATGTTAACTGCAAATACCTGGAAAATGGATTTGATTTTTATTTAATTTCTACGACTTGTTACTTTATATTTTTTAAAAAATCTGTAATCTGGGTTTTGGTCGTGAAGATGCAAATTTCAGATAATAAAATTTATAAGACTGCATTAGATATAAAAAACTTAAAATTTAAGTTTTTTTCAGTACAGACTATTTCTAAAAAAGAGGTACTTTAGATTTTTTTGGTCAATGAAAATGAACATTTCTAAAAGTGAAATATATCTTAATTTATGCACCGTACAATATTGACTCAGAATTTTCGTTTTTAAGTTATCTAAACACAAGTTAATGAGATGACACATGTTTTACCTAAATTGGCACATTTTTAGATTGTACATTGATTACTCTATATAAGTTAATCTGTTACATGACTAACGATTCTCATTTCATTTCAAAAATTAATCATTACTTTTAGTTGATAGCAGAGAAAAACACCGTCAGAAACGAAAAACTTATCACCACATTCAGAAATGCGTGTAATCAGTCCATTTATATTCATAACAACATTACTCTTATTGAACACAAGCACAATGCAATAAAATTAAACTTGGAGAAATGTTGGTCTATTGAAAATAAGACACAGGATGTCAAGGTTTGATTTTTCGTTTTTTTGGTCAAGTTGATGAAATTAAAACTAAATAATTTCAAGATAGTTTTTAGTAAAAAGTTAAAATTAGGTTAGTCAAAGTTAATATCATAGGCCTTTTGCCTCTTTTCTTTCTCCTTTTTTAGAGGGAAAAAGAGTAGATTTTTGAGTTATTTTACAAAAAATTTTGGTAACACTGCGTAACTAATTTTGATATCAATTAAACGAAACAAGACTCAAATTTAATCCCCATCGATATTAAAATGGGAATTTGTTTTTAGTGCATTTGATTCAATTTATTTAAATTCTATTAAATTTATATTGACATATTAATACATAATCAAATTTAGATTGAATGTAAAGACGGAAATCTTTTACCATTCATCTTGAATTATTGCGAAGCCCTTTTTGATACATTTGCCATCACCAAATTTAATACAGCTTTGTCTGATTTAAGAGAATTATTGTACAATGAATATACTGGCAAGGAAATTGATTTAACAAAGACAATGTGATTATTTACAAAAAAATTTTTTGGGTCCATTTTTTATTTTCAGGTGGTCTTGTGCTTGGCTGTGATAGTTTGTATGCATTCTTTTTAGAGTTGTTAGTCGTATTATTGTTAATTTAAGTTTATTATTACTGTTTTAAATTTAGTTTTTAAATTCTAGAACTATTGTAGTGGTAATATAATAGATAGGTTATTAGATCTGAAGGAATCTTGTAGATTTAATGTCCGAATCTAACATTATTAAATTATAGATAAAATACATGTACTAAAAGGAAGTTTAATATTAAAGTGAACTATAACTTCCCTACTACAACAACCATTAACAGGGCTGGATTAAATGCTGACACTCGTACCAGCAATATAAAAATTTTTAAAAAACTAAAACATATTTTTGAGCGATATTACATATTATATTATTATTTTTGATAATCCGTACTTATATAATGTAAAATGGTTAAAAATGTATGTCTTTATTTGTTTATTTATTTCAGAAAGTATGGGGAGTTGGGTTTTACAAATTCTATATTCTTATATTAGTTTTTCCAGTCATATTTTATTGCAAATTTCAATTTTAGAAATTGAGTCCTTTCAGGTTAAAAACCACAATTATCCTTTGTTTTTAAATTTAAACCAGTCCTAGAATTATAAAAAGTTTTTAATTGATGAATATTATGATAATTTGCAATTTCAAAATCTTATACCTTCACGGCCAAAACTACAAATTACCCTTTTTTGTAAAAATTACCAAAGTCTTATAATTTTATACAACATAACTTCTGGTATGGTTTTTAAATTTCATAAGCATTATCATAAATGGTAACTTCAAAAAAAGTAATTTTCACAGTCTAAAACCCAGATTACCCTTTTTTTTAAAAATGAAAATAACCCTAGAATTTAAAAAAAATAAGCTACGATATAGTTATATTCAGTTGACCCACTCAAAAAATTTCAATTTAATTAAGTGACGCCTTCATGGTCAAAAAAGCACTTTAATAGTCATTTTTTTTTACTTGGAAACTATTTTATTAATACAAAAAAATTGAAATAATTAACGGTCGTACAATTAAAAAAAATATTATTCTGATTCAGCTTATTCTAGTTCAGTGCTTCTCATGGGGGGTGACTGTGCACCCTAAGGGGTGAATAAGGGGGAATGATAAATTTTTAACATATTTTTTTCAATTTAGTCAAATATGTGAAAAACCAAAGTTTTACCAACCCCTAAGGAAAAAAACTCTTTTTACCAATATTTTTTGAAAAATCCAATTTTATCAAACTTATAGATAAAAAATCCCTCTATCAGATCCCAAAAGAAAAATCCCAATTTTACCAACCCTTAAGGAAATAATCCTATTTTACCAATATTTTTTTGAAAAACCAAATTTAGATGTTTTGTGTACAAAATTGACTTAACTCTTTATGAAAATACATTCAGTTTAACCAAATTTTTAAATCAATTATTTTTTTAAAGTTGGTCATCTACAATTGTATCTACAACGTAGATTTAAACATGTTTACTCTCATGAAAATATTGAAAAAACCATGCATTATATATGATTCCTAAAACAAACAATGAAAATTTAAAATGATGTGATCACATGAAGACGTCATGTGTACTCAAATTTAATTAATTCAGTACATTTATAAGTGCAAATTGTGTATTCTTACACAATTATGACATGTCATAATATTTGTTTTATTGGGGGTGAACGCTCAAAAAAGTTTGAGAAGCACTGTTGTAGTTGATAAATACAAAATTTTAAACGAGAAATCTACGCATTCCCGGTGAAAAATAATTTTTAATATATTATCAACCAATATTTTTCAATTGTTGGATTATAGAATTAAAAATGAAAAAGTAAATATAAGCATCCTACAATTTAAAAAAAAATGTGTATTTAATTCCAGGACTTAAAAAAGGAGTTATCTTGGGGTTTTCACCATAAAGATGTAAATTCTTGCGATTTAAATTTTTTATTTATCTTAATTTCTGTATCGGAGCATACTGACTAATAATTTATTAGTAATAACTTATGTTTTTAAATTTTCTGGGATTATCTGTTTTCTATACAGAGTTGTGCACTGAGATACGTACTATTGTGCAACTCAATAAACGCTATGGTGCAACTAAATTGACACTATTGTGCATCCACATGCGGATAATACTCCATATGTGGATGCACACTAGCATCTAATTGCACAATTGTGTTTATTTAGCTGCACAATAGCTCATATCTCAGTGCACAACACTGTATAAATGGTTACAAGTACACAGGCATACATTTTTACCAAGGTCTTCTTTATAGAACAAAAGATATTGAAGTATATGGTGTGTCCCATAAATATTTTGAATGTGCATAGAATATATGCCATAGACCAGTGGCCACCAAACTACGGCCGCGAGCCAAATCAGTCCAGAAATTGAATTTTATCCGGTCCACAAATTACAAATCTATTACAAAATACACCGGTGATATTTTACAAATTATCATACATACAAATTACAACAATCATAGACTTAGATTTTAAATATATATCGACTCGATAGTATAGACTTGTTATTTCTAGATCATGAACTTAAATTTTAAATCGTTAATTTAAAATACCGTCATGTATATTCTCCATTTGGTCCGCGGATTTTTTGTTAAGTTATTCCGGCCCCCATGTCACTGCCATAGACTATATTATTCAAATAAATGAAATTTAATTTAAAACACATAAAAATCTAATTTAAATGTATTAGAATGGACATTGAAAATGGAATAGAAAAGTTGACTACAGAATTTGATAAAAGTGAAACAAATACATCTTCATTGCGCAATATATTTGAATATTTAAATGAAATATATTGCAGTTTACGATTATCATACATTTTGAAATCTAATTTCGTAATCAACTATTTTCTACAATTATTATATGAACTGTATTCCTTTATCCAAGAAAACGTAAAAAATAAGTCGACATATTTTGCTATAGAAAACTTTACAATTTACCACTTGTTGCGTTTACCATATGATTCAATGTCAACCTGTTGTATTTTTTTAAATCCAAAAAGATTAATAAATGTGGGCATGTCTCAATACTTTGATTTACTTGCAAATATTTCATTGTTTGATTTTCATGATTTGGATAGTATTTACAATAAAATTATATCTGAAAATTCAATACTTGTGGAAAATGAATGGGTTGAAATGGATGAAGATGGTCATGTGAATATAATTAATAAGGAAATTTATACAAAAACTTCGAGTGATGATATGATTAATTTGCTCAATCAATTTGATTTTAAAAATGTTTTTTTATCATTATATGGCGTTGATTGCTGCAATGAAAAATATGATTTATCTAAATTATTTGAAAATGTGGATTTTAATGAAATGATAGAATCTTATAAAGATGTTAAAAATTTTATGAAATGTTTAATCTGTCATTTACTATTAATTGTTGAAAAAATGAACGATTCCATTATAACGAATGAATGTTTTGGTGTTATGGGTAATTTGTATGAATTATTTTTTGTAATCAACAAGAGTGTTTTGGCTAAGTTTGAGAAAACTAGTCAAGATATCAATATGTTCTTACAAGTTATATCTGAAATTGAATATCTTTTACTGTTTAACGTTTTTGATATTTATTGTACTTTAAATTTTCATTCCTTTTCTCTTATACGTCGGCTACCTCTACATCGAATGTCTAAAGAGAAATTGTACAATTTGATATGGGCTTTTACTGCTCATTGTGAGGCTAATATCAATACCATTTATGCGGCTAAACGGTATACACAAGCTTACAACAATGTCTACTATATATTGACTCATTCCAAAATAACTCATTTGCAGCTTGTTGATTTTATCAAACTTTTGTCTATAGTGTCAACCAAACAGAACCCAAAAATTAATGATTCTATATCTATGGCCTTGTTTGATACATGTTATATCAGTAATGATACTTTTAATAATTGTGAATATTTTGATAATCTTCAGGTTATTTCAAAGTTTCTTTGGTCTACTTTTAAAAATAAAGACAAAAAGCATAATTTAGTTTTTTCTACTTTGCCTATTCATATTGTTTTTAATATTAATCGAATCATCAACACTGAAATGGTAATTTTATCTATTTAATAGCTTGTCTGTTTGGTAGTGCGTTTTCTGTGTATGTTTTGTAGCACAAAGGTTACATGGTTTTTTGATATTGAAGATGCAAATTTCTGAAATTGAAATGTAATACGATGCTTTTATACTTGATAATTTTAATTTTTATGCACTAATTTTCAAAATATCGGTTTATAAAATAGTGAGTTTTTTGACCGTAAAGATACAATTTAGAATAATTTAAAGGGGTCTAAATATTTAAATTAAAAATTATTTGTGGATTTTCAGAATTGTAAAATTCTTAATTTTTTCGGAATCGTTACAAGCAAATAGACAACCTCATGTTCATTGAACAATGTTCAACTATTGTAGCTTATTTTTTTTATTATAGGAAATTGTTCATGATCTCAATACTTCAACTGCCGTTGAAATGTTACATTTAGATTACAATACATTTCAAAATTTATTCTTTATTATTGAAAACAGAGAAACTTTATCGAAAGACAAAATTAATCTACTTTTACATTTATTAAATCGAGTGTCTTTTGATAGTGAAATTACATTTGAATATTTTTTGTCAACTGTTCATATTGTTACAGAATTATGGAGCAATGAAAAAAACATTGGAAATTACGATTATTTCATTAGTGCAATATCTAAGGTTAATATTAATATTAAGGTGTTTCACGGTATGAAAGCAATACTAATAATATAATATATAATAATATATTAGCAATTATTAGGGTAGAAGCTATTCAAGTTCATATAAGAAATTCAATTGTATAAAAATCTAATATTTTTCGAAATGTGAAACATTCTACTTTATATGTATATAATGTATATTTTAATAGTTATCCAAATTATTCATTTTTATGTGAAAATGATATTAAAATTTAGATTACCTCCACTTTTACTCGTTCGGGTGTGGGAAATTTTATCGACCCATTATTATGTATGACAACTGTTGTTTCAAGATTAATCAATACCTACAACACAAAACTTAATTTTGAAAATGATAAAGAATTGAAAAACGACGAAAGAATGGGTCGTTTGAATACGATGCTGGAATCGGAAAAGTCTGATAATGAAATAGCACATTATTTTTATGCTTTTTTATTACTTCACTGTAAAAAGTAAATTTTATCATATACTATGAGAAGAAATCAAATGAAATGTAAAAAATATTTTAATATCATCCAAAGGTAGTTTTAGAAAAAACTTTTTATCTAAAAGTTCAGATCGGAGCCTACCATATTCGAACCTCACCGTAAATACATAATGGGTTCTGATAATCTGGTTGAAACCATCCCACCTGTCAAGATGTCAACATTGGAGTCACTTACCCGATGCGAAACACCATTCGGTCGGCTTTGAACACAAACTACTGATTGTGTATTTTTTATAATTCTAGGATTCGTTCAATGATTAAAAAAAGGATAATTGAGGTTTTTGACATTGAAGGACTCAATTTCTAAAAATGAAATTTGACATAAAACCTCACTCTGGAAAAACTGTATTATAAATATGGAATTTTTAAATCTCGACTCCTCTTACTTTCTTACCCCTTAGACACCATAATTTCATATGTGAGGTTTTAACCCTTACGAGACAATTGCATGTATAGATGCCAAAAACTACAGTCATAAATTTACATTGGTTTGTATACAAACCATAATAAGGCGGTACCAATATAAATTTTGAACAAATTACTGCTCATACAATAACATGTAATATGCGTAAAAATTAATTTTATTATCAATGTTTACTTTGTGTCAACAATAAAATAAATTATATTCGAAATACAATAGACGCAACGTCATTGTAGTTGTGTGTCATAAATTAAATATATTTTATTGATAATTCTTAGCCAAATTTAAGTTGTTCACTTTACAAATCAATGACATTTGAAATTTGTGAATTTTAAGCTTTAAATTTTAGTGTTTTTTAACATTGCAAAAGTGAAATTTTTTGCTTTCAATTTTGAAAATCAGCATAGTCTCGTAAGGGTTAAAAGTAACATATAAAGTAATATATAGTATAAAGTAAGTACAGTATAAACTAAAAGTAACAAAATATAGAAAATGTAAGTACAAAATGAGATTTATATTTTATGCATTAGAGTCTAATGTGTAGTCTATAATGATTAGACTATAAACACGCCTATCTATTATTTTTTTGATACGCATGAAATAATTTAAATTGATGACATGCTATTTTGTCTAGTAAATTTAATTACTTTTTTTAAATATTAAACTGTCAACATTCCATTTGAATATTTTTTGTTATAGAACCACACTTTTTGATA
Source organism: Intoshia linei (assembly GCA_001642005.1). NCBI lineage: Eukaryota > Metazoa > Orthonectida > Rhopaluridae > Intoshia > Intoshia linei. The sequence continues at coordinate 50,345 of LWCA01000061.1, read as the reverse complement.
GAGGCGTGTTTATTTGTATTGCTTATTCTGAAGCTAGTTTATTTTTACTTCAATTATGTAAATTTTTGAAGGTTAGATTTTTTGATTATTAGCTTTTGTAAAATTTCATGTAAAAAAAATCAAGGTGTTTAAGGGTTAAGTAAATTGAAACGGACAAATAAATAAAGAGACATACATTTTTAGCGATATTACTTTATATAGGTAAGGATTAGAGCAACCACTCCAAAAGTACTAAATATTTGGTAAGTTTTTAGTGCAGTTTTAGTAAATTTGCACTTTTGTCAGCAGAAAATGGAGCATTAAGGTGTTAACATTTTTCTAAAACAAAAAATCCAGGGTCGTTCAACGTGATAAATCAGTTAAAACTAACCTCTATTATTTTAGTTTTTTATATTATTGCAAAAACATCGGACTACTCAGCGATTTAAAACTACCCTTTTAATTTGAATGTAACTTTATTTTGAGTAGTAATTATTAAATGTAATATAATTTTTAAGATGATTAACACTGTCATTTAATAATTCATTATCAATATACTTGACTGACGCCATTTCACGAAGGTATTGGACTCTGTGTATTCCACGTTCGGCCACTTCGTTTGTTAGAGCAAGATTCAATGGATGTACTGATGGATAATTATGTTTTTTTAAGAAGCATAGACTATAATATACATAAACTTTGTGTTGTCCGCGACATATACCAACATATTAAGAAGTATTTCTAATTCTGTTTTAAGAGTTCGTATTCGTTGTCCGTTTAAATAGCATAATAGACTTATACTGAATGATTGGTATTAATATCAACTATGCAAATTTTTGATTTGGTGTTTGACTATTTTCTTCCACATCAAATTTTACAATAAAGTCATGATATAATTTTATAGATATTATTTATGTTTAGATTGCATATATTGAAAATTCTCAAACATGTCGATATCATAGTACAATCTGAAAATGTTTCATATCGTTATTATTTTAAAAATTGTACAAATGATTTAATAAGATTGATAATACCAAGGGTATTGAGTTCTAAAGACCCGGATGGCAAAATTAGAGAAAAGTATCACAGTTTAATTATTAACTTAATTTATAGATTCAAGCACACAATTATGACATATATTGGCGAAATTGAAATTAATGATTTGCAATGCGAAAAATTAGACAATGTTTACCTTGTGGTATTTAAAAAAATTAATTTATTATTATTATTATTATTTTGAATACTCTTATATGCTAGCGTATCTGCTTTGTACTTCGTATCTAGCTCCACTGAAAGCGAAAACGTCGATGTTTATTTTAATTAAAGTGATTATAAAAATATGTTTAAAAATATCCATTTTAGTTTATTTGGTGTTAATTTTAAGCCAAAACTATTTATCTATTATGACACAAACTTTCGACTTAAAATTTAGTTCAAATGTACATGAAAAAGTCATAAAATAAGCGTTGTAAAACAAATGTTTGTTTTTATGAACTCTAACCCTTTAAGAAAAATGATTAAAACTAAATTACACAAAATATGTCGTATGTATCTCCGTAACGACCTTAATGTTGTGTAATATAAAATTAAGATCATTGACCGGTTCCAACTTTATTTGTTTTTTATTTGTATTGCACTGTATATGCAATGTAAAAGGATCAGATAGTTAATAAATACGAAAGATCAAATTATATTTGAAAAAAATCAAATAAAATAAATTTAAAGTTAAATTAAATTTGAAAATCTATAGTTACAAAAAATTTGAATTAATTATATATTATCAGTTAACTGGTACACGTTATTTATCGTGTTTAAAAATTGTATTAACGCTGACATAAAACATAGCAACTGTAGTGAAATTTAATGGTAATTATAATTATATAATAATGAATGCAATTAACTAAAGTTTCCATGACAATATACAAAATAAAAATAATAAATAAACAACTATCAAGCATTAATTAGCATGATGGCTACTACATTATATATTTTTATAGAATATTAGCATTAAAAATTGTTTTTAAAATGTTCGCTATTTTTTTGAGTTAGGAATTTAGAATCTCCAAATAATGTTCGTGAATAGAAATTTTAATATTTTTTACATTTATAATTTTTTTTATTTGTGTAAGGGCACAGGCTAATAAAAATAATTATCAATATAGGAGCAAATGCACAATATTGATGAAATTTTTCTCATTATCGAAAGTATCATATCCTGGCAAATGTGGTTTGAATCAAAGTAATTAGCTTTTATGAACCCTTTCGCAGTCTGAAATTTATTTTAATTCAAATTTGTATAATTTGAAATTATAAATGTGATTCACATTGAAAATATAGGAGCATATAGCATAAAAGAATAACGTTTTTCATTATTATACTGGCATAACATAGAATGTAGATAGCGAAATGGTTAATTGATGTAGATAACTATTATGCAATGATTAGTGCCGTTACTTTCACTTAAGAAATTAGCTAATAAGTGAAACTAGAATCCATACCAAGTTGCGAATCGTTAACCGTAGAACAACCAGTTATAAATATAACGAGATTCCAACGTGCTGGTAATTTAGGCCATTATCTATTAGCTAAGAATTTGTGATATTTCGTAAGGCAGTAAAAATTGTGTCATCTTGATTAACTAAAGTCAATCTATTGGTACTATTTATTTAAAAATCATAATAACATAGTATGCTTTATCCAATTCTCAAAATAAATAAGCTTATAAACAACCAATTTCAATATAATCGATAATTATAATATTTCATAATGCATAACCTACCTTACCAATTTACTAAATCGCACTAATCTATGGATTTCTATTATGCTGTAATCTACACTTTAATGATTTTATTAAAATTTAGAAACAATGTCAATATTCTAAATGCTCTTTTCAAAAAATGTAGTGACAACTCAAATTACCAAAAAAAACTATTAGATTTTTTAATAAAAATTTATGAAGTTCAATTAAAATAATATTAAATTGAAAAAAAATTTAGGATATATTGGATAAATATTATAAAATAGAATCTGGAGAAAAGAATATAGATGAAGATGAAAACAAAACATTTAAAGATATTTGGATATCAAGTAAATGGCCAGTACAAAGCACAATATATAACAATCAATTTAAAAATGCATATTATATATCATTTTATTTCATCTACTGCCTTCAAATGTATGAAGAAAAAAATGAATTATGGAAAAAAATCAAATACGTTGATTATGATGTTTCTGATTCCAACTTTCTTGAATCTGTACAAGTAAATGGCATATTTTTATTCGTATTTAATGTATTAATGTAATTAGAATTTCAAAAATGAATGTAGAATTCCTTCCAAAACGTCAACATCCATTTTGTTGTGGGTTGAATTCATTAAAAGACTTAGTGTTGATTCTATTATTACTATGAATGCTTGGAATCGGTTTTTTTCAATTTATCTTAAACGATTTCAAAGGGTGGTTAATAATAGGTATGTTCATGTTTTATTACTACATTTTATTTTTATTAAGCTTTTATTACATTACCTCAATATAGAATGTTTGAGTGATCGATAATATTATATTAGTTTGTTTTAATATTACTAGCTTGTCTATTTTTCACGTTGTATAACGAGTAGCTAGCTCTGGCAAGGGTAAACGTTAAAAATGTATGTTTATATATTATTAACAATACATATTAAAAATGTTTTTATGTATTAATGAATGAATTTTTTTAATTTTTAATAAAATTATTGAAAAAAAAAGTTAGCGGTGTTAGCGGAAAAAAAGATTGTCACCATTGTTATCAGATGAAACACAAATATGCATTAACCCTTAGACATCAAAATATCTTATGTGAGATTTTAATAATTACCTATACTTAAAATTTAACGATTACATGTAAACCTTAATAATTATCCACAATTCATCCAAATTAATTTGACTGGGACCTTCTTCCGTTTCACCATTACGGCACCACAAAACATAATACTGGAAGACAATTTGATAATGGAGTGCATATGTGAAAAGCGGTATCTGTCATTTATTTTACTTCTAAAGTTTTGTCTCTAAATGTTTCTGGGCACTTTAGTTAAATAGTATAACTTAATGAAAAACTGATTACAATTTAACTATCCTTAAGTTTAATTTACAACACGTTATTTACTGTGTTATTGTATTAAGTTAGCATACTGTATGGTGTTCTATTTAATTATTGCCTTAATTTTATCCGGGTCTGTTTTATTCCATCCTGGTTAATGACTTTGTCAAAGAATTTTTAATTCTGAAACACTACTCCAATGCTTTCCAACCATTTTTGGTTAGCGACACATATTTTAATCTCAAAAAATTTCCCGACACACCAATCAAAAAAATATACGATTGATTGATAAATATAGTTGAACTAATTTTTTTCTAATAATAATCTGAAAATAAGCTATGTAAAATTTATCATTATCACTAAAAATATCTTTGATTTGCATTTTTAAGTCTTACAATTGTATTGTCTGCTAATGGAATTTAAAAAAATTAAATAAAATTGTTTGGCGACACACAAAAGTGTCAAGACACACCGGTTGGAAAGCACTGCACTACTCTTAACTCTAATAATTATAAATATTTATTAGAACCAATTTTGATCCTCAGATAATTCGAAAGTATTTAAAATTAAAAAAAGGAAAGAGCGTATTTAATGATTTGAATTTGATGGCAGAAGAACTGAATATATATTATACAAATTTGGTTAAAAAACACAAACTGGATCTTTTTGATAAATATAATAAAGGTAACATTTTGAGATAATTACTAATTATTTCATTTTTTCAATTTTAATTCTTTTTTAGAAATTTCTTTTCAAAAAGACAATAAAAGTTTAGAAAATTCAATCACACTTTATAACCGAAAAATTAGGTATTTTTGTTTTTGTATAGAAAGTTTAAGTTTAAATTCAATGTTTTTGTTCATAATATTTTTAGTTATTCTCAAAGTTTTTGCTATTGGCTTCAAGAAGAAAGGTTTTTGGATTCAAATATGTATACACTACCTTTACCAAGTCAATATAATGGAGATTTACTTACAGAATTTGTGGAAGGTGACCGTGTAATTTAATTTATCTTTTATATTAACAATTTTGTCTAGGATTTATGGTTTTTTGAAAATATTTCAATTGAACAAATAGTTTGCAAGCAGGACGTAATAAAAGATGATAATAAATGTAAATTATAATCCTAACTTATATAAAAGGCTATGCGATTTTTGTTTGTGTGTCTGTGTGTTCAACTTCATTTAAATAACTACCCGTCTTAGAATTTTTTTAAGACCACATTTCAATTACAGTTTTTTTCGGGACGTATATTAATATATTTCAACCTCCCAATTTCACATTTTAAGAGTCAAAAACCCCTGTTGTCCCTCTTTTTGAAAATTAAACGAATTGGAGCATTTAAAAAATTGTCCCTCTTTTTGAAAATCAAACGAGTTGGAGAATTTAAAAAAATATATATCCCAATTGTCTTTTTTTTGAAAATCAAACGAGTTCGAGAATTTAAAAAAATATATACGCTGATGCGGATTTTAAAATCATAAACATTATCATAAATTTAAATTTAAAAAAATTTTATCTTCATGGCCAAAACCCCAAATTCCATTCCTTTTTTTTTAAAACAGCCCTAGAACTTCAAAAAATTTACAGGTGGTAGAGTTGTATCATGTTAACACACATCAAGTCAAAATAAAGATATTTTTAAGAATATAAAATTGAATTTAAATTAAAATAGTTGATTGAACAGTCAAATAATTACAATAAATATCAAATTAAATCGCATGTGTAGTATCAAATTATATATAAATAAGATGAGGAAAACAGTAAATTTACTACTGATTAATGTTTATTTAATCTACAATTAAAGCTATTGTGACTCCTTTGGGCGTCCTCTCATTTTTCTCTCCGACAAAAATTGATTTTGATTCAACCAATAAATCATCATTTTTCAATAAATTTAAATGCATTGCTACCAATATTAAGTGTTTACATTTAAAATTTTTTAAAAAGAATCGACAAGTACACGTTGATAGCTTCTATTCCTGATTTTTATAACATACTTCATATTCTTGGAACATTTTTTCATATATCCATCAAATATATTTTCATTTGTTTCCAATATTTCAATTTCAAATTATATGACTCAACAATGAGCAATAAAATTTTATGTTCAGTGAAGCGGACCATTTTCCTTTGATATTGTTCAAATTTATTAATGAATATTAATTTTTAATCTTTGTTAATTAAAATTAATCTTGCTGAATGAAATTTAGATGTTGAATAAAATTAATTTGACTTTAAATGTTATTATTTGATAAATTAACTTTACTGATGGTATAACATTTAATTTGAGCACAAATATATGTATTGTTGCTAGACGTAATAAATTGCCTTCAAATTAAATGAAAGATAGTATATAGTATAGTAGTATAGATAATATAGTATAGTACTAACTAACCTACTAATATAGTAATTAGTATTGTCTAATTACTTTCTTTTGACTGCTATCGTATTTATTTGATGATAGAATTTACAATTTGATGTTATGTCACTTTATTTGATGTTAGCGCATTTTATTTGATGGCTAATAAATAGACTGCCTTTATTAAAGTGATACTGAATATATATCATCACTAGAGTCGACATTTTATAGCACTAAAAATTCGATGATAATGCTAATTTTATTGACTTTATATAATTGTAAGCATGTAATTTTGCACGAAATTATAAACGCTAGAAAGTAGTTTTTAAGTCAATAAGTTGCGTTGATAGTGCTATTTTTTTCATCAAAAATTTACAGGTGGTAGAGTTGTATCATGTGAACACAAATAAAAAAATTTAATCCGAATAAGTGACGAATTCACGGTCAAAAAATCGTTTTAGTATTTATGTCAATCCGAATAAGTGACGACTTCACGGTCAAAAAAGCATTTTAATATTCATATATATTTTTTTCCGAAATATTTTATTAAAACAAAAAATATGAAATAATTAACGGTCCAAAAAATTTAAAAAGAGATTTTTCTGTAGAGCTTATTCCAGTTGATATAAATACAAAATTTCAACCTCAGAAATCTACGCATTCATGGTGAAAAATAATTTTTAATATATTATCAACCAATATTTTTTAAATATTTCCATTAAAATTAAAAATTGAAAATGTAAATATTGATCCTACAATTTTAAAAAAAATGTGTATTGTACGTCTACACATTTTCAAAGAAGACATATGGGTGAAAATCTATATAATTCATTTCTTAGCAATTTTTAAATTTCAAATTTTCATTTTCATAACATTTTTTTATAAACTTTACTTAAATTTTAACACTACAGCAGCGTATTTATAAAATAAAATAAATAAAACAATAACTCATTGTTTGAAAATGCCAAAAAGAAAAGTAACATTTACCAGAAAAAAGTATGAAGAATAGACGTCTCAATAAGATCATGATATCAGTGGTTCTTAACGTTTTTTGGAGAATTGCCTATTTTTCAACATAAATAAAATTATCGCCCCATAAAGACTGTAGTATTTGTACGTTACAAGAATCGTAGATTAATGTTTTAATGCAGAAAATTACAATAAGATTTATATTCTGCAGTGATTGATAATGAATTTTTTACTCGTGTTGCTAAGTAATAGAATTAGAATGAATAAATAATGGTTCATTTTAATATACACATGAGTTGTGATGAGGGCCACCGTTTTTTGACTATCTTATGGCACATTCTTGGGCAGATTTTGCAGATTGATAATAAATTTCAAAATTATTGTTTTTCTGATAAATTTTCATTGAAATTTTTTGAAATTGTACTTTCAACTAACAAAAATTAAATTAAATTTTAGTAAATAATAATAAATAAAAATACATACATAATAAATAAAATATAAGTTAAAATTAGTGTAAATTTACACTAAATTACATGTACATTTTACATGATAAAAATAAAAATTTAAATAATTTTAAATTTAATTTAGTTTATATGGTTATCGTCTGTAATACATTTAAGAATGTGCCATAAAACGGTTAAAATGTGATTAACTTTTTGTTAATTGTGACCCTAGTTGTGATATGTTACAAAGACAATCGATATTTTTTTAATTTACAAAATTTTTTTAACAATAGAGTTGATACGGAATACAATAATAAAAGCAATTAATAATTGTTTTTTTGATATCTTAAGAAATATGTAAATGAAATTTGAGATTATTTTTTAAATTTGATGGATCATGAAAATAATACATGTATATTAGGAGTGTATCAAAATTTTATAAATTAGGTCCAAATACTGATAAAGTTGCGTGTGATAGTTTTATGATAATCGTGAAAAGAAGAAAAATTTTCGGAAATTTTTAGTGGAAGAGCTTGCCATTTTAAAAATTTCATACAAAAATGTTCTACAAAACTAAAATATAACTTTATTTACTCGAATGTTACGATGAGATCCTGTAGTTATGTTTTGAGTGGTCTTGTGTTGGTCGTCATGTTTGGTTGTTCATTTTGAACCTTTAAATTTAATTCTGAAATTTTTTATAAATAAATAAATTTTTTTTGGATCCTCTCTTTTTCAAAAAATAACAGTTTACACACAATTTTTATTGCAAATTTTAAAATGAATACTTTAAATTTTTCATAACATATAGCACATTTCAAAATGACTTTATGATGAATACTTTTGAGAAAAAAAACAAAATATGGGTGTCTCTAAGTAATAAAATAAAATTAACTGCCAACACTAAGAGTCTTTTACCATAGAGAAAAAAATTATCGAATATAAATAAAATGTCTGATCTGATGATTTTTATTGAAATAATTAAATTACCCTGTGAAATATTACTTAACCCTGATCCCTAAGTTGAATTTGAAAACTCGAACTGTTAGGGGGAAAATAGCGCAGTTGGCAAACCTGATTAATCATCATAATGTATTCATTCTGATATACATTTAGGAAAATTTTCAGTAGAATTATATGAAGTTATGATCTACGATAATACATTTTTGTAGCCTTACTTTAATTGGTTCATAAAAGTGATTTGAACCATAATAGATTTAATTTTTAATACTAACATTAGATATATTCGCTTTCGGCAGAGCTAGGTGCTGTTTGTACAAAGTACAAACCAGCTAAGCTAGTACTACTATAATATGGTAGCCCTAACTAATCGCAAATTTTTGACATTTTATTTTTCTCAGTGGAATGCTAAAATGTTAGTTTTCCTTAAATCTTAATGGTTTATCCGGATTCCGGAATGAGTTAAGTGATTTTTTTTAATGATTGTTAAATGTAAATATTTGAAACTTGCAATTTTTAGACCAGTATTGTACGAAATTAGTTATTTGTTGGTTTTGTCATTATTTATTAATTATCTTTATAGTATCCCGAGAAGAAAAAATTAAATTAATTCTATCAAAATTACCAAATTGTAAAAAATTATCTATACATTTTGAAGAAAAAATACAATCAGATTCAAGCGATTCAAGCGAGATATTTTCTTATTCTATCAGCCGCGATTGTTACAAAAATATTATCAATGAAATGAAAAAATTATACTTAAGAATAATTGAAAATGAAAATTATGATTATTATGAAGATTTAGAAGAAAATTTGAATCAAATAAAACTTGCTGCCACGTACATTTTTTAAATTTAAAATATAATTTTATTTATTAGATCATATGGATCAATTGTCAGCAAGCATATTTCAGTGGATATGACTACTTCGGATTCGGTTCCGTATTTATATCACAATTCTACTGAAGAGGTTTTTATACATACACTAATTTGACTGTGATGTACTTTGTACAAAGATCAGCTAGCTCTGCAGAATGTAGTTAATTATAAGACTGATTTTTAGTTGAATATTGACAACTTACTGTTAATAAAATGCAATTATCATTACTGTTGTGTTATGTATTTTTTACTATACTTGTAATGTTTTGATAGAAAGTATTAATATTAGAACTACCCAGTAAAAAATATAACGAGAACTACCAGAGGTGATGATTTTAACCATTTTTTCTCGTACTAAGACTAATTTATTAGCTATAAATATTTTACGATGCAATGAAAATGTGACAGCTGCTGCACAACAAAAGAATTTATTTATGACAAATATTTTCACTAACAATAATTGATTGAGGAATATCATTAACGCCTTTGTTTATTATGTGTTGAATATCATCATCCTGAGATTGATGTAATGAATTTGAGAAATCGTGAAAGGAAATTTGGTTAATTTTTTAATTTCTCGACAAAAAATCGGCCGTAAAATTTAATCGACCTGGCCTATAAATAATATTATAATCAAGTTCCTCCAATTTAGACATCATGCGAAATTGTTTGTCAGTAATATTTTTAGAGGCACGTAAATGAACGAGTGGATTATCATCCGTAATTATAGTAAAATGCATTCCTAATAAATAGTGCTTAAACTTGACAACACTATATACCATTGCGTAGAATTCCATATTAATTGTACATTATCTCATTTTGGTATCTGTAAATTTTTTGCTTAAATATTCAATAGGATGTCTATCTTGTAGTAATACCGCTCCAATACCAGATGCTGACGCATCACATTCTCACACGAACGGTTTATTAACTATTGGAAGTGACATTATAGGTGCAGTAGTAATTTTTGTTTTTATCAATTCAAATACATTTTGTGCTGCAGATATCGTCCATATACAATATAATATTGGAAATACCACAAAAAACTCTGTTCATTATACGTTGGCAAGACACTGGCGCATTTACTAAACCCTGAGGCATGACAACAAATTGGTATAACTTTGCCCCATATGTTGAACTAAAAGCCGTTTTTGGTCGATCGACCTTACGTAATGGAATTTGATAAAACCCACTAGTAAGGTCCAATGTTGAGAAGATAGTGTTACCCGCAAGGAAATCTATACAATTTCGTAATGAAGGTGGTGGGTATGTATCACGAATCGTGGCATCATTAAGTTTACGATAATCTTGCACTAAACGTTTATGTCCATCCTTTTTATTGACAAAGAAACAGCTCGAACGATAAGAACTTTGACTAGGTTCTATTATATTTTGCTCGATCATACTTTTAATCACTGATTCATGTTGATTTCGCTGAATAAATGGAACTAAATAATGAGGTGATCGAACTACACTTCCTTTTTTCCTTACAATTTTGTCTATATGGATTATCTTTTGATAAAATTGGAACATTGGGTTCATATAGTAAATCATGAGAATAATTTCGATTGATAGAGTTGTCGTGATAACTTTTCATACGCTTAATATACTTTTTATATGAATTTTTGCATTAGCTGTTAACTCCTTTAAACGGGTTTGAGAATGTCCTAATGCTGGCATTAATGCCGTAAACCAAAATTAAGTGGAGATACACCTGATTTAGATGCGGGTGTAAAGCGTAGGCTAGCCAATACAGAATCGAGATGTATATCCGATTTATCTACTTTATCTTGACATAGGATCCTTAGTTTTTTTCTACACGTTCTGTGGAGTCTTTCTACGGAACCTATTTGTTGATGTACATAAGGTTTACAGAATGTGTAAAATGTTAAATATACTAGATAACTGTTCCATTAGTGATCCGGTAAATTGAGTACCTTGGTCAGTTGGGATTTTTGTAGGTGGTCCGTAGCGTGAAATAATTTGTTGCCATATAGCATTGCAAACTGTTTAAGCAGAAATATTAGAAACTGCAACCATTTCTGGCCACGCAGTAAAATGATCTATCATCGAAATAATATATTTATTACCGTGAGTACTTATAGACAAGGGACCCATTATATCAATTTGATAGAATTCGTTAAACTTAGAACAAACAACGGGATTTAAGGGTAATTTTTTTCTGTGGTTTTAATATTTGGATGTCTGGCATAAAGAGCAATTTTTTATAAATTCTGATATTTTTTTGTATAATTTTGGGAAAAAATAGAGTTTATGAATAATTTTACTGAGTTTAGTTGCACCTGGGTGTGCATATAAAGGTGATTCATGATAAAATTTAATGATTAAATTAATCAGTGTTTCAGGAATTAAAGGTAATTTACCTAGTAGCCCACGCTCAAATTTGAGTACTTTTTCTTCTACAGAAATATTTCGCTGATATTTAAAATATGGATTTATTTTTGATAATTTTGTGTTTTTTGTAAGGCAATTGAATAATTCAATGTATGCTGGATCTTCTGCTTGGCATTTTTTACATTAAACATATCGCTTTGAAGGATTAATTGTTTTACTGTGGGTAGTCGTGATAGGGCATCATCTGCTACATTTTCTTTTCCCGGTCTGTACTGTATAACAAATTTAAATTCTGCTAATACTTGCAACCATCCGAATACGCAATTTTTTATATTTTTTGACAACCTGATATTAACGAGTGGATGATTATGGTCTGTTATTATTGTAAATTGTTTTACAAATAAATACTACTTATATTTCATAACCGCCCAGAATATGGCATATAATTCTTTCTGCATCACACTGTAACGGTGTTGGCTATCAGTCAATTTTTTACTTGCATAGGCTATCACTGTCTTTTTGTCTTAATATCACACCGATACCCATATCAGACTTCATATCATGTTCAGAGTATTTACGTTTACACTTCTGTTTTCTTAATATTAATGTATATTAACTTACTATTCTGTTTTCTCTAATCGTACATAATCGTAATCGTACAGTAGCGTTGTAGCATAATTGTTTTAGTCTACACATCAATTTAGTCGAGGTAAATATATTCTCTAAATAATAAGTAATTTTTCTTTACTGTATTGATCGATTAAATCTAGACCAGTGGCTATCATTTTTTCTTATTTCTAAGTCTGCATATAAAGTCAAATAATGTTTCGTTATCATTTCGATAAGTTCGCCTTAACTTGATACGTTCCAAGAGAGGATTTTTTTTCATTTTAAAGACAATTATTTTATAGACGTATAATTGTCTTTTACACCAGTTATTTTTATCAGATCTTCTGCTTTTATATCTATCAAATGTTTAACTAATGTCACTTTGATGTGTTCATCTGTTTTTGTATTCATATTTAGGAGTAAATAAAATTCCTCAAATTTTTCTATTCAAATGGCTAATAATTATTACTAATAATTAATATGTTAAGTTTGTTGTAAAGATATTAAGTTAGATCGTTAATGTTAACAAGATATTAATTCTAGTTGTTGGATAACGATACATGATATTTGTTGTTATAGATCATTACAATTACTTTAGACAGCTTTCGAATGTTTTGTTCTATTAATTATTGTCGTAATTTATGACAGTTGACACCGCTAACTATCATACTAAGATATTAATTAAATTAAATTAACAGTAAATATTATTATATCCTTTTTATTATATATACATTTATTGATACATGTATTTAGGTTTCATGTCGAGCAGAATGTAAGAAATATTTAGGATCATGCAGCGGTGAGGCAGTTTTAAAAAAAAGGGTAAATTGATTATTCTTTTCGAAAGTAATTTTATATATCATGAATAATGATTAAAAGATCTTAGATGTTGTGTGAAATTAAAATTGATGGTTAAATATTATTTTTAATTTTTCTTGTATTTGCAAGTCTACTATTCGAATTTGAATATTTGTTGAAGAGTTGAATTGATTTTATTTATTTTTTTAATAATTATAATAAAATGTTTGAACTTCATATATTATATTTTATACTATATTTTTAAATTGTATAATGTTTAGATAAACTCTGTCATTTCAAATGAAGTACTAAAAAAAAATATGAACGAAAATATGAGCACTAGAATTCATTTAATTTCTACTATCATAAAAAATATGAATATTAGACCTGTAGCAATCATTGAACAATTTGAGCAAATAACAAAGTAAAAAATTTCATTCAAAAGTTACCATTTTCTATTTAGATTTTACATTGAATTAAAAAATCAATTTCTTAAAGACAAAAATGAAAAAAAATTGACTGAAATTTGTAATATTTGTGGAAATATTTTTCATTTTTTAATTGAAATTTTTAATGAATGTGCCACATATGATTATAGGATAAATTCACACATTAAAAAATCAATGGACATGATTGGAAATGTAATTTTTATTTTAAATTAATTAAAATTCAAATTTTGGTTTACATAACTAAGGATGAAATAGTTTTTATAATTTATATTTAGGAATTTATAAAAACTGATGTAAAAAACAATTATATACTATTTCAATATATAGTGAACAACAATTGTAAAAATAGCATTGTTTGTAATGCTTTTCAACCAATTACAAATTTTAATAATTTTGTAAAATTTTACGAAACGACTATCAATAAAATTGAAGAAAATAAATTTGATTTTACACTAAATTTACTACCTAAGGTATAATAAATTTTAAATAATATATACATTAATTATAGTTATTTCATCATTTTGATTAATTTAATTGTTCATGTTTAGTTTGATATTAAAAAATGGTACAGTTTACTGAAAGGAGACGAAGAAGATATTAAAAATATATACAAAATTATAATTCAGTCTTATTTTAAAATTAACGAAATGAATAATAGTCAAGTTGATGCCTTATTAACGGTAAATTATATAATATGTGTATAATGAAATCATTTATCATTAATTTAGATAATAAAAGACCATTTCAAAATAATTATAACTCATACATTTAAAACACACTACCATGTAGTTTTATTTGAGTTACTCGAATGTAGATTAGTATGTTTTAAAATTTATCATTTTAATTTAGTGTCTAAAAATAAAATTAATAATGCTCAAATTTGGAGTGATCTTTATGATATTACAAAAGAAAATGGTGAAGAAATTTTAAAAAATATTCTGATTCAAGATGTATATAATGTTTATTATTGAAATAAATTGAATTTTTTTAGGTTCATGAAATAATGAAATTGGTTTCAAATTATTTAATGAAGCATCGCCTAAGTTTAATTGAAAAACTTGAAATTGATACAAAAAACTATACAAAGTACAATTTAAAAAGTCAAGAAAATCAAGTAGAAATGGTTAAACAGTTAAAAAATGGACACATTGTTAGTTTACCTGAAAAATCTACTTTATATTCTTTTTGGTCAAAGTATACTACACCGTTTAGTCAATTGTTTCATTTGATTTCAATCAAATCCATTGAAATGTCGTTTAGTGATCCGACGTTTTCCATTTTAAAAGACGATGAAAGTAATTTGTTATTTTTTTTATTTCGAATTATTTTATTTTAGGAGTTTCCTTATTGTGGGAATCTATTATAACATTCTATGAACCTTGGATTAAACCAATTAAAAGCACTGATTTGAACAACCAATATCTACCGTGGAATCAAAATGATGAAATTAATGTTTATGAAATGATTGAAATGTTTTTTTCGGTTATTGTTAAACTTATGGATACATATTTAGGTTTTTTATTTAAATTTCACATTTTTTAAATTTTATTGTACGCCGAGGGTTACTAAATTTCTAAATACACATGTGGTTATAAAAATATAATTTTATATACTAAATATGTTAACAGTGTTTAAGTATATATAACTATATTCAAACTCCTTTTTTATAAATGAAAAAGTAGCCCATGGGCAAGATAGAACTTTTTATTACAGACAAAATGTATTTGATTTTATCATAAAATCAAACAAAATAAAATAATTCATTAGATAAAATTTATCTAACTCTTAAAAGAACCACACTTGGCATTTAAAAATAAATCAATTGAATTATAATGTTTGTTATCCTAGTTATTACCGTTTCCCTAGAAACGATGGTAGTCTACCTAGAAACGTCATTTTACACTTTTACTTAGAATTTGATTATCTAGCCTTCAACCGCTGAAATACAAATTTAATTTTTTAATTTTTTAGTCCATTCAAACAGTTGTGTTACTATTGATTCTCAAATTTAATTTAAATTTACATTTACTGTATTTTAAATTTTTAATATTTTATCAAATTAGATTTCATTACAAGAAATATATAGATGTAATGGCTGCTTTCAAAACCATGTTTTTAGAAAAATGAGGCTGCTAGAAGGCGGTCTTTGTTGAAAATTTACTATTAACTTGGTTACATGTAGAAAATTTGATTATAATTATTAATACATAAATGTATTGTCATAATTATGAAAAAATTTGTTTAAAAATTTCAATATTTTTTCGTTTTCATCAAAATTTTTTGCTTTTTGCAACATTTGATTAATTATACTATATTAGAGCATGTCAGTTTCATCGGTTTTGAACGTTTTTAAGTCTAACAAAATTTTGACCGATGAAAAAGTTAAAAATTTGTGTGCGTAGTTACGCGCCACAACGGATAAATATATCCATTGCCATTATTTGGTTACATATATCTAAAATATAACTTACTCTATTTCCGTGTACATGTCCCTGTATCACCTAACGATTCCACTTAACAAAATTTTAAATTATTTGGAAAGCTCTTTTTTATAATAATTAATAATTGTCGTGTCGCAAACAACATGTGTAATAATAAATGTAAAGTATATATAATAAATATTTATAATATAAATAAAGTATATATAAACGTTTCCAAAAATTTTTTATGATAATGTAGCCAGGGGTTTCCAAAATAGTTTGGTCGACCGCCACTTGATAAAATTTTCTAAAACTTGCTATAAAAATCTACCCTTACAACTAAAAAATTCATCAACATCTCACTCTACATTATATACTAGTCCATGTAATATATTTAAAATCGTCTCCTAACTGAATGAATCGCCCCTGCGGGCAACGATAATGCGTCCGCTCTCGGTAGAGCTAAATAGACAATACTTTTTTTACGTTGTATAAATAAAAAAACCATTTCATTATACATTTTATGGTTTTCAATTAGATTTTGATATTAATGTAAATAATTTACCTCTAAATTTGGCCTTAAATTACTATGAAAAAAATATCGAAAACTCAAATTGTTTGTTTATGAATTGTGTTTATCGGGATCAATTTGTCAAGATTAATTGGAAACATTTTCAACCCTGTGAAAGTACAATTATGTTGATGGTAATTTTTTAAATTTAAAAGTAAAATAAATAAAATTTACAATTTACAATTTTGTTAAATCATTCATATAGACAAAATACTGCAATACTAATGATAATAAACCAATTATTATGAAAATATTGGCGGATGTAGATTGGATTTCCATTTCAAATAAAATATTAAAAACAGAAGATGATAATTTCATCCGAATTTATCATAGAAACCTTTTAGGAGTCTTTTGCCATGCTCTCGTCGACAATCCAATAAAGGTAAATTTTACGTACTGTATTAATGTTCACGATGATTACATTGATGACAATATAGCCTGCTCAATAGGGTTACTTATAAGCCTATACTTTTATAGTTAAAAATTTTCAACAGGTTACTGGAAATGTCGAAGTTGATAAGTAGCAAGGTGTGGGTGCATGATAATATATTTTTACCTTTTTTTATGGTGTGTGTCAATTTTTGTGATTGACTTTTCTAAATACATTTACGTTATTTTTTGTATGTAAATCATTTTAGAAAAACGACTTTTATGACTACATCAATGTTATAACAAATTTGAAAAGTAAGTACATTGACGCAGATTCTCTTGTTGCGGCTGTAACAGTTGTTATGAATAATCTATCAATCGATATGTTTATAGATAGCTTGGAACAATTTTCCATTTTGTTCAGGTAGTGTGTTAGCACAGTATTATATTAAATACTAGTTTGTCTGTTTTCTATTTTGTACAAACTGTAATTGGCCGTGTCAAGGGCCGACTTTTTTAATTGACAAACGGATAGACCAAAAATAAGTTGAAAAAATAAAATTTTAAATACCTAATTGAATGTGGGTGTTGATATTTATCGTTTTTTTCAATTTTTGAAAATCGTGGTTTGAGCCTGAAAATTTCAATTTCTAAGAATAAAATTTTCGATACTGTATTATCTTAAAAAGTTTATTAGAGTAATTCATCATAAATTAAATAGTTATTAATCATAAATTGATAATTTTATCTAATACATGCATATTTTGTTTTTTGCCAGCCCATAATTTGAAAATCCGTTATACTAACAAAAAATGTAGACATTGTAAAGCTGATTTATATTTTAATTTTAGAGTTTTACATAGCCTTACATGTAACATAAAATATGATTGCAGTGAAGATGATAAAGAACAAGTAAAAAGTCATCATATGATTTATGTTGTAATGATAACGTCAGTTGTACAGCAATTGTTACCTAAAATTTCAAACCATGCCAATCTTACGATAAAACTGTACTCAATGTTATTGGAAGATGTTACTATTATTCTTTCATCGATACCAAGTAATTTTAAAAACCATTAAATGTTTGTACAATCTAATCCAGGCGTTCCCAATCTTTTTTTCATTACCTCTAACTAATCATCAGATCTTTTGACTAAAAATGTGGTTTAATTTATATTTCATTGAGTACATACAATGTCGCATAAATCCGAGGGATCGAAACCATTGTAAAATTGGGTTGGTTTATAATGTGATTTATTGTAATGATATTGTAATATATTCTCAATTTTTGCGGAATATTGACTTTCACGTTAATATTTATAATATTTTTATTAGCAACAAACTCAATGAAAAATATGGACATTATATATAAGCCTATTATATCATTACTAAATTGCGTTGAATACAACAATATCCAGTTATTTATAAACACGACCATTGAATGGATGTTTGTTCTATCAACAAATCAAAAAACCGATGAAAAAATGAGCAATTTCATTGAAAGGTTTATCGCTCTCATTATGTTGAGAATGTATAGATCAGATATTTTGTACAGTCTTTGTAATGCCATGATGGATAACTTTTCAAAAGGTAATTAATAATTATATCATTGACCACGTTGTCCAAAACTACAATTTATTTGATTATTAAAATAGAAACCAATTCATTTGAAGTCATAATTGAGCACATAAAGGAATCCAATGTAAATCATGTCCATGATATCATTCAGACAGCATTATATTCTTGCCGACCAATTCTTAGTAAAAGAAAAACACTGTCAAAAATTATTAACGACACTTTAACAAAAAGTTTACTTCCGGCTAAATGTCCTATAACTGCAATAGTTTTTGCAGTTTTAATAAAATACCTTCGAAATGTATATTTGAGCGATAAAAACAAACTAATTGAAATATTTAAATTGTATTCAAAGATTATAATTGAATTTTGTACAGAGTAATTTTTTAAAAACGCTCATGTGATAATTATACTGTTTAGTATGAATCAAACCCGATATGTAATAATATTACTAAATGACATGTTTTCCTTTATTGATAAACTTGTATACCCGGATAGCCCATTATTACAAGAACTGGGTCGAGAAATTAAAGATTTTGTCGAAATAATTGACGTAAAATTGCTCAAACGCCATTTACATTCAATTATGCCTATACCACTCAACAATGCTACTCCGTAATTTTTATTTAATGTAAAATCTAATGTTACCTAGATATGTACAATACATGGCATTTGTTGCAGTGTTTTTATCTGCAAATTTGTATTCTAAAAATAACAATGTTAGATACGACAGTTCAATTCATTTGTCACAATGGGATTTACCTTATTCGTCAGATTTTGTAAAATTCACTGAAAAAACATTTAAAGTACTTTTATCAAAGAAAAACGAACAATATTCCACCAAAATATCTCAATTAGCCATACGATACATTTACGAATCTTCATTTAATTTGTTGAATATTGCAGATATTATGAGAGATTTAAATCATTTATATTTTTCATAAACGTTTATTTATACAATTTTTTCATTGGTGTATTTGGTATATTGTAAATTTTTAATCTGTCACGTAATTCATTAATAGGTGTATTCCATTCTTTCTCGTAATATACGTTGATGAATAGTGGAGACATTGCAGCAGTCTTTATTGCCCAGTACAAATTGTGCTTTAAAAAAAAATGAAAATGTCTAAATTATATTTTAAATTTGATACAAGTTACTTGTTTTTTAATCGCAGCGGAGCAAAAATGGATCCTAATACACACATTGGTAATTTAGTTTGATATGCTTCAATTATTTTTACTGTAATTTCGCCAATTAAATTAGTAGGTTGATTAGTTAATGTGTGTATAAAATCATGGATTTGTCGATATCTAAGCATAACGTAAGCCAATTCAACGTCATTAACAAACTGAATTGGTGGTCGGTCGTCCATATTTATATTCTACAACCATTTTAACATTATGGATAATTAAGCACAAAATATAAAAGTACTGTATCTATCCATTACATTAGATTTCATAAACTGGTAGTAAACGTATCCGAATGTGTCTTTCGGTAGACAACGTAATTTTTCATATTCAATATTTAAATATTTAGTTGACAAAATTGGCTTTTCTCTAAAGATTGAAAAAATGAGGTAACTAGTTTGAGAGTTAACCTTAAAATTTTACAACCAATTTTATTTTTAAGCATTTTTGAGTGCAGGTTTTGTACAAAGCAAGATGCAGATACTTCACCAAATGTGGCAACCATATCTAAGTTATCAATTACTTACAACCCATTATTTTATATACTACAAGCTAGACTGTAATGTACATCGTACAAACAGTATGTAGCTCTGCCGAGGGGGACTTTTTTAATTCTACCCAAAAAATAAAATCTTAAATAAATATGCTCCTATTCACCATTGCCACTCTTTTAAAGGAGTGCTTCCCAAATTTGATTGCCCATGGACTGTTAAAATAATATAAATCTCAATACATCTGTATGATAATAACAAAGTTATACTTCATTTGATTATAAACTAAGTTTTTGAAAATGAGAAATTACATAGCAATGATATAAAAACAGAAGTAATAAATTGATGGGATTGAAATCCATATTTCTGTATTTAAAATTGATACACAGTAAATTCCAATTTTTTTAAAAATTGTAGGATGAATTTACCTTTTAAATTTTACATAATGTTAGATTTGAAAAATACTGGTTGATAATATATTAAAAATTAATTTTCACCAGAAATGCGTAGATTTCTAGAGTTGAACTTTGTATTTATATCAACTGGAATAAGCTGTATCAGAATAATTTTTTTTTATTATTATACGACCGTTAATTTTTCAATTTTTATTTTAATAAAATAGTTTCTTCAATAAAAAAAAAATGAATACTAAACTGGTTTTTTGACCATGAAAGCATCACTTTATCAGATTCAAATTTTTGGTGTGTTAACTGGATATAACTCATCTGTAATTTTTTTTAAATTCTAGGGCTGTTTTCATTTTTTAAAAAAATGGTAATCTAGGTTTTTCACCGTGAAAATTACCATTTATGATAATACTTATGGATTTAAAAACCATCCCAGAATTTATGTTGTATAAAATTATATGACTTTCTTAATTTTTACAAAAAGGAATAATTTGTGGTTTTAGCCGTGAAGATATCATAAAATTGAAATTATCATAATATTGATGAATTTGAAACTTTTCCTTAGAATGTATATTTTTTATAATTATTGTACGGGTTTGAATTTAAAAACGAAGGAGAATGTGGTTTTTAACCTTAATTTCTAAAATTGAAATTTGCGATAAAACATCACTCTGGAAACACTGTTATAAGAATATGGAATTTGTAAAACTCGACTCCCCTTACTGTCTCAAATCAACTGGAACAAACAAATAAACAGACATGCATTTTCAACCATTAACATACGCAAGGATTATAATTGTATATACTGTAAGTAAGGATAATTAACGCAAATACATGTATTTCAAATAAATTATCTTTTTTTCGAAAATGAAAATTTTTTATTTCAGTAGTTAAAAATATTTTCCCGTATTTTTTCCGGCACAATAACTATACAATCTGACCCCGGTTTGGGCCGTAATTTTATCACAGTGCCACAAAAGGCGGGGTATCTCACGCAAAAATTTTCCTCAAAACGGTAGATTTTAAGAGGATTACTTTTTTCGTAATACATTGGTACATTTGGTATGAAATTAAATTTCTGCTGATTTAATTTCTTATAATTTGTAATGCCGTTCTTAAACACGTATACGTTTTATAATATGTAAAGAGAAAGTCAAAATATTACCTCCTCTTTCAGGGTGAAAAAGACACATATAAGAAGATGTAATTGACAAAAGATGTTGTTGCAAAGCAGTTAATTGAATGGAATTTTTTTTGTGTATATTTTCAAATTTTGAATAGGATTTATACAATTGAGTAATGTAGATACATTTACACTTTTTTATTAGAATATTATTTGCAATATTCATAATTGTATCAATTTGAATAAATTTCTAGAAATTACACAAGTAGAATAAATTATTTTTGAAACTACAGTAGTGTAAAATTGACACTGTTAATTGTCGCTCAATGTGTATTACATATTGTACATCATGAATCACGAATTTATACAAGTTTTAACTGTAATTTGTCACATATTAGTAATATTACGCATTCACACAATCCTACGTTTACAAAATTTTCATTTTTCCCAAGAGTTTGATAATATTCGATTATCCATAATATAAGGGGCAATGAACTATTTTTTATCCATTAAAAATGTTATTTTTTGGAATGTAACATTTTAAAATTTAAACGAAAGCTATTTTTATATTGTCAATGGATTAACGCCGCAAAACATTTTTGACCTGTTTCGGATAAATTTTTTTGATTCAATAAGTAAATGTTTTCTACTCGACTAAAATATTATTTATTTAATTAAGTTTCCACCGTATTATAGATGTCAAAATGACTTAAATAATGACATTTACATTTAGTAACATTTTGATGAAAGGTCAAGACAATTGAAATAAAAAAAACATTTTTGCACTAACGAACTAAATAAAAATATATTAATAACAAAAACATAACATAATTAAATACTCAAATAAATATGAAAAGTTTTGATTTGCAATCTGCAAACAAAAGAATATGCCAAAACTTGGAATTTAGTGACATGATTTATTGTTAAATTGTTTTTCAGCAAGTTGAAACAATTTAGTAATTGTATACTTCGTAGATAATACCGCCTCTATTGTTATGTAAACTAATTTGGTATCGCCATTTGAAATTCAAGTCATTTTTCAAGTGCAATTATATAATCAACCAAAGAATACGAGATGAACAAGTAGATTTAATATCGTCAAGATAAAAATATGAAAATGAAGTGATTGAGTTACAAATTTATCCATTTATACATAACTAAACTAAAACAACAATTGTAATTTATCCTATGAAATTGTTTATATTTCTGTTTCTGTACATATTCAAATTATATTCCTTCTCAAGTCCAATTTCAGGATATGTAAATTTTAAACCTGACAATATTACCTATATCAATGAAACCAATTCAAATTATACTTCAATACACCATAAATTAAATAAACGTTCAATATTTGAAGATATACCCTATCGATTGCCTTGCTTGCATGATTCGGTTAATGTCGTATTGAGCAAAGTTCAATGCCAGTAATTTTAGATAATTTTATAGAACCGTATTTTAACATTTATAAAATTACTGAAAAAAAATTGACAAAAAACGTATAATTATTAACTATTGTAAAACAATTGCATTGTAAAATTAGTAACTTTTCATGTTTCAGTTACATTTTTATATGTATGTGAAAATCATAAAATTGGTTCATAATTGGTTATTTACAAATGTTTATAACTTTGTAACTTTAATTTTAATATCAGGCTCTTATTACTCATTTTCTCATGATACTTATTTCGCTTTAATAATTACATTGTCCACATCATCTTTTGCAAATAATTTGTATTTTCTAATAAATCTTATTTTTAGATGCAACAATGATTATTATATCGGAAATTTATGCCAATATGTAAATCCTTGTTATAATAAAGATAATAAATGCATCGATGGTGCTATATGTAATCCCATCATCAAAGATTACACCGTTTCCATAAATTGTACATGCGATAAAGATGGTACTTATATTGATTTATACATTTATTATTTCATGGAAATTTACACAAGTTGACAAGACATTTGTATGTTTTAAAATTTAAATTGTAACGTATATTTTATTTCTGCATTTGCCGACTAATTGTAGGGAGAAATGTTTTTGTATAGAATCAAAGTAGGTTTTATTGCAAGTCCTTGTGATTTATATATTACCCTTAAAAGGATATGATTTATGAAATGTAATGGAATTAATATGATTGTATGGACTATTTTATGTGTTGCCGTTACGGGTATTAGAAAGAATTAGGAACTGTAGAATCTCATCCACTTTTGGGTTACTCACATGGTTGCCAACTGCGTTATTTTCTACCTGAGAATTCGGGTTTTCAAATTCAACTCAGGGTTCAGGGTTAAGTGATATTACTCAGGGTAATGTAATTATTTCAATCAAAATCATCAGATCAGACATATTTTATTTATATTCTATAATTTTTTTCATGTAATATTTCAGAAATTAAAAAAATAGCTTCTAAAAAATAATTTTGTCAATTCCAGTAAACAATGCTTTTGTGAAACGAATTTTTTCAATTATGGAATCTGTGTGGAGAAAAGATCGAAATAAAATGAGAATAAGTTTAGTGAAAGCAGAAATAAGTATAAGAATCAACTTTAACATGGAATGCAAAGACTTTATGAACTACTTAAAACAGCCTGCTCAAAATAACCTTATTAATATGGCCAAAACTCAACAAAAATATAATTGTCGAAAATAATTGATTTTGATCTTGTCTTTTGTGTTGTGTCATTTGTTTTTTTTTTTAAAGTATTCATCATGAAGTCATTTTGAAATGTGCTATTTGTTATGAAAAATTTAAAGCATTCATTTTGAAGATTGCAATAAAAATTGTATGTAAACTGTTATTATTTTTTGAAAAAGAGACCCCCAAAAATTTTTTTTTCCTTCAGCGAAATTACATAATACTCTTCGCTGCGCTTCAGCCAAATTTTGAGCTTTGTTCAAAAATTTGGGTTTGGAATAACTTAATGTTTATATAATTAAAATTAGTGTCTTACATTGTACAATTGTATATATATAAATTAAATTGTATATTAAGTTTTACATTTTCCATTCTTTGATAAATACTTTTGGGATTTACTATTTACATATTATTATTGTTAATATAATGTATTTATATCCTTTGCAATATTTATTTATGTATGTGCTACCGTTTATTTCAATAACTACCAATTTTAGAATTTTATAAAGTCCACATTTCAATTACAGTTTTTTTTCCAGGGGTGTTAGCGAAATCAATTTCAACCTCCCAAACTCACATCTTATGGGTTAAAAACTCCAATTTTCCTTTTTTTTAAAATCATACGAGTTGGAGAATTTGAAAAAATTGAATTGTGCATTGAACATGTCTACACATTTCCAATAAAGAAATATGGGTGAAAATCGATATAATTCATTTCTTTGAAATTTTTCAAAATTTCTTAAATTCTTGAATATCATAACTCAGGGGTTCCCACATTTTTTCACAACGGACCATTAAAGTGAAAATACTAGGCAATATTAAGAAAATTTGATAAAATAGTAATATAGTGACTTTAATTTTTGGACTATAATTTTGTAAGATTTTAAGGGAATATTTTTACATTTTAAGAAATCTTCAAAATCTTTACACATTGAGTGATAAAAAATGTTCCCTTAAAAACTCTACCAAAATTTAGACAATAATTATCTTTAAAAATTGAGTAAAACAAATGTTCTCTTAAAAACCCTACTAATTTGGTCGCAAAATTTTTTCAACATATTTAAAAATTGGCTTAAAAAACTTTCCTTAAAACCCTACCAAATTTTAACCACAATTATCTTAAAAATCTATAATATCATAAATTAGTAAAATCGCTAAATACGTCGAGTTAACTTAATTTCAACCAAAATTTGCATCTAGAAATTTTTTTCACATTAATTAAAAATTTAGACTGTTACAAACCAAAAGAATCCAATTGTCTATGTATGAACGACGGTGTTTGTGAAGATGGTACATGTCTCTGCAATTATCCATTCCATGGTATCTATATCTCACTCTTAAAAATATTTGAATAGGTTCATATTGTGAAATGTCGTCATTGTGTAATCCTAACCCTTGTGAAAGAAATGGGAAATGTGAACAAATATCATTTGACATGTTTATTTGTCATTGTAAAGATGGATGGACGGGTCCACGCTGTCTGGATGATTTAAATGAATGCGAACTGAACCCCTGTTTTCACAATGGAAAATGTAGAAATTTATTGGCAGATTTTGAGTAATTTGATAATTTTCCTAACCATTATTTTTAATTTAGATGCGAATGTCCACCTCAATGGCACGGGAAAACGTGTGAATTATCAATGAAGCCATGTGTATCGCACAAGTGTTTGCACGCTATAGAATGTATTGTGACAGGAAATTATACATACAAATGTGTCTGCTTAGAAGGTTGATATTATCGTAATACCTATATATGTTTAGGGTACACAGGTGCTGACTGTGAAAAGAAAATTAATTATTGCGAAAACAATGAATGTGAAAATGATTCTTTATGCGTTCCAATAAACAATTCTTACAGCTGTCATTGCGATGAGGGGTTTACTGGTATATATTTTTATTAGTTCAATATATAATTGATTTATAGGTTTATTTTGCCAAACTGACATTGATGAATGTGATACAAATATTTGTCAACATGGACAATGCGTCAATGTTCATGGTGGTTTTTATTGTAACTGTGAATTAAAGTATTATGGGGACATTTGCGATAAAAAGTATGAAGAATGCGATTCAGAGTACTGCAATGGAGGAGATTGTTATTTAAAAAATAACCATTATTATTGTTTTTGTCCTAAAGGGTCGACTGGTATTAAATTAAAATGTTTTAATGATTCCTAATTTTTTATTTTAGGTTCAAAATGCGAACTTAAAGATAAATGTTATTTTGACAACAAATGTTACGGAAACTCCACCTGTGTTGTTAATTTTGCAACTGGAGATGCACAGTGTAATTGTCCAATGGGTTTTATGGGAGATCTTTGCGATATTGACTACCCTGAATGTATACATCGTAAATAACTTAGTAATTTAAATTCACGTCTCATTTAGATCATCCTACCGAAAATCCTTTGTGTTTTAATGGAGGTACGTGTAGGGATATTTTGGGAGGTTATGTTTGTGATTGTCAACCGGGATTTGAAGGCTTTAGTTGTTTGTTATTATCTAATGCTTGTTGGTCAAATCCTTGTGAAAATCAGGGTGTATGCCATCATGTAAAAGACACATATTACTGTGAATGCACAATAGGTTGTTTTTTATTTTTATATAATTATACGAGCTTGGCTGTTATGTACTTTGTGGAAACGACAGTTAGCTCTGCTGAGGGCTAACTTTTTTAATTTTACCAAAATGTGTTACTTGCACTATTACCAATATTTCAAGGAGTGGTTTTCAATCTTGTTTTACCAGGAACCCATCGTGTCACATTACATTTTAATTTAAAGTGAATTAATCCCACTTAATTTTATTTTTATTTGTGTACCTTTAAAAACAATTTTATGATGTCATGTTCTTAATGTGTTAAGAGAATGAGTTTATAATGTTACAAATAAAGTAAAACAATACAATCCTGAAAATTTTCATAAATAACTTCAATTTCAGCAAAAATAAAAGTTTTTCATTACCTAACATGTGGCTTCTACGCTGTATGTCAAATTCAAATCCTTGATGATTCGCATCACTACTACAAAATTTCAGGCTGATTATTCATCTCGAAAGAATTAATACATTGTGTTCCATTTTTTATTATAAATTCCCCATTACCAAAATAGAACTTACAAGATGAAATTATGTCTTATATCTAATCTTTATGTTTATAATAAAAATATCAGTTAATTAATTTGACTCATTTAGAAAAAAAATTGAAAATAGCTCTGTGCACCCCGGTTAGGAACCACTGTTGTAGTTTCTATTTAAATTTTATTAAAAGTGTTTTGAAAATAAGGTTTTTGAAATTTAAAATAGCGTAGTAATGAAATGAATTATATAGATTTTCACCTATATTCTTTATTGGAAATGTGTAGACGTTCAATGCACTTTTTTTAAATTGTAGGATTAATATTTACATTTTCAATTTTTGATTTTAATCGATTTACATTAAAATATTGGTTGATAATATATTAAAAATGATTTTTCACTGGCAATGCTTAGATTTCTGGATTGAAATTTTGTGTTTATATCAACTGGAATAAGATCTATCAGAATAATCTTTTTATTTAATTTTCGGACCGTTAATTATTTTACATTTTTTNATCGAAATATTTGAAAAATATTAATTGATAATATATTAAAAATTATTTTTCACCGGGAATGCGTAGATTCCTAAAATTGAAATTTTGTATTTATACCAACTGGAATAAGATCTATCAGAATAATCTTTTTATTTAATTTTCGGACCGTTAATTATTTTACATTTTTTGTTTAAATAAAATATTTTGGAAATAATATATGAATACTAAAATGATTTTTGACCGTGAAGTCGTCACTTATTCGGAGTGAAATTTTTTTGTGTGTTAACAGGATGCAATTGTACCACCTGTAAATTTTTTTAAATTCTAGGCCTTTTTTTCATAAAAAAAGGGTAATTTGTGGTTTTGGCCCTGACAATATAATTTTTTTAAATTTAAAATTATGATAATGTTTATGATTTTAAAGTCCGTATCAGCGTATATATTTTTTTAAATTCTTCAACTCGTTTGATTTTCAAAAAAAAGACAATTGGGGTTTTTGACCCGTAAGATGTGAGTTTCGAAGTTGAAATTTATTTTTCGAACACTCCCGGAAAAAACTGTAATTGAAATGTGGACTTTATAAAATTCTAAGACGGGTAGTTATTTAAATAAAGTGGAACACACACACAAACAAAAATCGCGTAGTATATTTTACAAGTAAGGATTACATGTAAAATTCGTGGGTAGCCGTTCCAATTTTTAAATAGTTGATCGTTTGACGTGGTTGCACTATATTATTTAACATGTTTAACTTAGTAGCGGATCTAGGTGTGTGCAGGGAAGACCGCCCCCTGGCGTGACAAATGTGCTCTAAAATATTTTAATTTGTGTATTATCATTGTGAAAAATTAAAAAAAATTTCTAGGACCAATCGTTTACGTTTTATGTATATAATCATTAATCTATGTCTTATTTTTTATGTTAGTAACATCAGTTTAAGTTAAATTATCGGTCTTAACGTTGTTCATAATCGAAAGACAACCTGCCTCAAATGTCGATTTGTATGCAGTTGAACAACTCAACAGTTGAATGGTCAACATTGAAAAATTTAATAGAATAAAAATTTGAAAAAAAATATAAATTATTATTATAGATAGAAATATTTAATATACATAATATAAAATTTCAATTTAAATACAATATATGAATTTAGCCCCCCTCGCTGAAAATCCTAGATCCGCCACTGGTCTAACTAATATATTCTTAAAACTCTTTTTCATAATATAACAATGTATTTTTAGATTATACCGGAGAAACATGCAATAATTACAATGATCCTTGTCTTAAAAAGAATTTATGTAGCAGTCATTCATTGTGTATTGGTCTGCGTGACGGAGTCAGTGGTTATAAATGTGACTGCGATTTCAGTAATTTAAACTTATATTTAATCTTATTATTTTTAGATTATTCTGGAAAATTTTGTGATATTTATACGGACCCATGTAGTCTTAAACCTTGCCAATTTGGTGGGCATTGTTTGCATCACAATAATACCAAAGGATATATGTGCCAATGTGTTGATGGTACATTTAACATATTCAATTGAATTTATTTATGAACAATTTAGATAATTATGGAGAAAATTGCGAATATCACACTAATTTTTGTCAAAATTATAAATGCATCAATGGGTAACATTTTGAGAATTTAGTAGTACATAAATATATGTATCACCAGTAATTTCAACTT
This sequence comes from Intoshia linei, assembly GCA_001642005.1. Classification (NCBI taxonomy): domain Eukaryota; kingdom Metazoa; phylum Orthonectida; family Rhopaluridae; genus Intoshia; species Intoshia linei. The sequence goes on along the minus strand of LWCA01000061.1, from coordinate 20,422 downwards.
ACCAAGTAACCAACTCAACCTGTAAATATTACATTTTTTTGAATTTTATCATTTTAAAAAAAAATCGCGAGTCGTGGTTTGGTGGTCAGATTTAATTTATTAATATTTAAAAAAAAATTAGGTACTGCGTTGTAAAGAAATCAAATCCAAAGTGTGTATGTAATGATGGATATGTTGGTATATATTGTCAAAAATTTTACGATTATTGTGAAAATAATCCTTGTTTACACAATGGAGGTTGCAAGTCTTTAATTGGCGATTTTGAATGCACTTGTCCAGAAGGAACGACCGGTAATAATTATACTTTATGATCAAATATGCACTATACTATTTATTGATTTATAAGTATTAATTAGAATAATTACTATTACATTTTAGTATTGTGATAAAATGAATTATTATAATATTAAATAACTAGTGGACTGTTATGTACTACGTACCAACAGCACCTAGCTTGCAGAGGGCACGTTTTTATTATCTGAGAAATTTTGCAATTTAGATACATATTTCAGATAATATTATCAACATTGCAAAGCATTCATTATTTATTTATTACTAATAATTTATTAGTAATAAATATTAAAATGATAATAAAAAAGTTTTACTTTTAGTTCTACTTCGTTGTAGTTTTAGACTAAAATTTTTTTAAAATTTGTATTTGAGAAATAGGAATTGCGTAACAAATTCGAAGAAATCAATTATATAGATTTCCCCCCATGTTTCTGTATTGGAAATGGGTAGACATTCAATGGGCATTTTTTTTTGAAATTGTAGGATGATTATTTACTTTTCATTTTTAATTTTAATCCAATATTTGAAAGAGATGGTTGATAATATATTAAAAATTATTTTTCACTGGGAATGCGTAGATTTCTGGGTTGAAATTTTGTATTTATATCAACTGGAGTACGCTCTATCAGAATAATCTTTTTTTTAATTTTCGGACCGTTAATTATTTCAAATTTTTTGTTTTAATAAAATAGTTTCGAATTGAAAAAATGAATATTAAAGTGCTTTTTTGACCATGAAGGCGCCACTTGATCAGATTGAAATATTTTGAGTGTATTAACTGGATATAACTGTATCATCTTTTATTTTTTTTAAATTCTAGGGTTGTTTGCATTTTTAAAAAAAAGTGTAATCTGGGTTTTTGACTGAGAAAGATATTTTTTTGTGGTTAATATTTATGATAATTTTTATGAATTTAAAAACAATCCCAGAATTTGTGTTGTATAAAATTCTAAGACTTTCTTAATTTTTACAAAAAAGGGTAATTTGTGGTTTTAGCCGTGAAGATATCATAAAATTGTAATTATCATAGTATGGATGAATTTAAAAGTTTTTATTAGAATGTATATTTTTTATAATTATTGAAGATATTTGAATTTAAAAACGAAGGAGAATGTGGTTTTTAACCTTAATTTCTGAAATTGAAATTTTTGATAAAAGATCACTCTGGAAAAACTGTTATAAGAATATGGAATTTGTAAAACTCGACTCCCTTTACTTTTTTAACAAATAAATAAACAGACATACATTTTTAACCATTTTACTTTATATAAGTAAGGATTATCTAATGGTCCTAGAATTTAAAAAAAAGAAGATTATTTTGATAGTCTATTTCAGTTGATGTAAAACAAAAATGTCAGCCTGAGAAATCCATACATTCATGACTAAAATTTTATTTTTCAGATTAGATAAGCTAATAATAAAATTCTTCTAAAATTAATGGATTTACAAGTTTTTCTATGCGATTCACTAATTTTCAGTTTTTTACTTGTGTCAAACTTTTTCTATAGACATTTCATTTTTATGATGCAAGACAAGCATTTTCAACTTGTATGGTTTTCACACTGTAGAATCTTTAATTTTTTTAATGTATGTATTACTACCGTAAAGTTTATTTAATTTTTGGGGAAATGTCGAAAATTTTTTTTTTTAGTGTTACTTTGATTTTTTTATTACTAATTATTTATATCTAATGAATTTTTAGGTAAAATTTGTGAAATAATCGAGAGTAAATGTTATGAAAAACCCTGTCATAACAACTCAAAATGCACGTCAATATCAAACGGTGATTATATTTGTAAATGCGAATCAAACTATTTTGGGAAAAATTGCCAATTCCATGCTTCAAAAATTTGCAACTATTCAAATTGCGACGGTAATAAATATTGTCAACTGAATTCTGAAAAACGACCAAATTATACATGTAAATGTTTGCCAACTTTTACAGGTTTATACTGTGACTTGGCGAAAAAACATATTTGTTACGAAAATAGTCCATGTCTAAATAATTCAAATTGCATTGAACTACCTGACAAAAATTTTACGTGTAAATGCATCGATGGATTTTCCGGTAAACTTTGTGAAAATGTAAATCTAAATTGTAACAATTGTTCAAATGAAGGAAAATGTCATCGATCAAGTAACAAATTGGGTTATATTTGTGAATGTGTAAATGAATTTTATGGACTTAACTGTGAATTCAAAAGTGGAGGTTCTTGTTTTAAAAAATGCTTGAATGGTAAATGTTTAATGAAGGTGGAAAATTCTAAAGTGACTCCAATGTGTATTTGTAGCCATTTCTACGCTGGTGAAATGTGTCAACATGTATCTTGCGAAATGTGTTTTAATGGTGGAAAGTGTATTGAAAATGCTGGGAAATTTTATTGTGATTGTCCCATAGGTTTTACTGGGAAACAATGCCATATTGTTATAAATCATTGTGATAAAAATATTTGTGGTTCACAAAAAATTTGCATAAATTATGTAAATGGATACAAATGTGAAGCCATTTCTACAAACTTTTATAAAAAAGCTTGGCAGCATTGTTCTTCGTCCAATTGTCATTTGAAATTTAAAAATAATTACTGCGATGATGACTGCAATTCAAGTGTTTGTAATTTTGATGGTTTTGACTGCGGAAATGTTGCTAAAGATGTAAAGATTGACATTAAATTGTCAATTTTGTTTTTCATAGAATGTCAATTAATGGAAATTGATATGTATGATGTTACTGCAAATTTAAAAAAACTTTTTCATGTAAATTCTATTCTCTTGGAAGAGGTACAAGACACCATGTGCCCATCTTCCAAACAGAAATGTTGTAATATTGTACATCGTATATTTAATAATGCCAATGCATCTACTTTTATAGAATCTGAACAAGAAGCTGAAAATTTTTTGCTTTCTGCTGTGGCAAAACGTGTCAGTGGTTTACCTCACGAGGGAAAAATTTACGATGTAGAAACTGTAGATTTGAATAAAAGTGATTATAGTTATAGTATTATTGTGGCAGTCAATATTTTGGTAGTATCGTTGTTTATATTGCTAGTCGTAATTAGAAAACGACTTTTAAATTTGACATATTATCCATCAGGTCATAGCGCCACTAAAAACCCTAGAAATTTGCTCAATTTAGACAAACTTTTGAGGCCTCTTGATAATGGTGCATATTTATCCATACCGAATAAAGACGATGGAAATTATCCCGTAAAAATAATTCCCGAGATTAAAAAATTACCTTCAAATGTCCTTAGGTCAAATCAAACTAAGTTAATGGAATTGATTTTAACCAAACAAGTAATGTCTATGAAACACGAATGCGTCAGTTTAATAAATGGGCAAATTGAATGTACCATTCAGCAATCCATGAACGACATTAATTATCCTTGTACAAGTGGTGAAACAGCATTGCATATTGCAGCATCATGTATGGACGTTGAAACCATTAAAGTGCTGATAAAATATAAATCCGATGTAAATATTTTGGATAATGAAGGTTACACGCCGTTACATACGGCAGTTTATTACTTATCAGCGAAAACTGTTGCCGTTTTGTTGGAAGCTTCTGTAAAAACCAATTTGAAATGCCAAGGTGGATTGACCCCTATTAATTTAGCCAGTAGATTAAAATTTTATCCAACATTTCAACTTTTATTTGACGCAAATTGTGACTTGAATATACCTGATACCATGAATCATTCTTTACCCATTCATTGGGCTAGTATATCTGGAGATGCTAGTATTTTAAACCTTATCCTCACGAAATTTACCAATGTGTCTGTTGCCAATAATAAAAGACAAACACCATTGCATTTTGCAGCAATGTGTAATAATACAACCTGTTTGAAACTTCTTCTAAACAAAGGCGCTGATTTATCTCTTCGTAATGTTTATAATCAAACTCCATTGGATCTGGCCACAATACGAAATTGCAAAGAATGTGTATTCGAAATTGAAAATTTTATTTTCATTTTCATTTGTAATAGAGACATTGAAAAATATAAACGTAATCTTGAATCCAACATTTACGTAACCTTTCAAGTTGAACCTGTTGATGTAAAAGTAAAAAATAAAAAGTGCACCAAATCCAATCAGATGAAAAAAACAAATTTAAAATTAAAAAAAAAATTCAAACCGGAAAGAAGTAAACTGCGTCAAGTCGTTCAAGATAAACTTTTAAATTTTAAACATACTCCTACAATGCCAAATGCTGATTTGGATATAAAACATTCAGTTTATCCCGATTCCTACAACCCTCAAACTGTAAATCCTTCCATTTATTCTCATCCTGTAAAAGATGCGCAATATTTTCAAGGATACACATTAGACCCTACGAGACCCCTATACAAAGTTAATACAAATAATCAAAATTATGAATACTCCAATTGTAATTATCGAAATCAAAATTTTAATCAAATGAAATATCCTTCCATGTCCAATTTTGAAAAAATGGAAATCAATTATCAGTATTCTTTGAAAAGATATTACCCATATCAAACAAACCCAAATTATAATACCGGTCAGTTTAAAGAAATTCCCATAAACAAAGTACATAACCAGTTTTCAAATCAAGTTCCACCTTTTAAATTTAATAATAATAATTTTAACCCGGAAATTGTCCCTAATTGCCAAAATTCTTTCAATTTATGGACATTTAACCAACCAAATTCTGTCAATGTCGACAATTCATTTGGAAATTACACTGTAAATGGTAATCAAAACTATCCACGTGAAAATGATCCACCGCACAATGGAATTAAAAATATACCACCATCTTGTCAATATTCCACTAATATTAATCAAAATTTACCAAACCCACCTAATCAAATTCGTCAATCTTATAATATTATTTCCAATGTCAACCAAATGATTCCAAATGAAATTTCTTTTCCTGAAAATTTTCAAACTGAAAAATTTTTCGATGGAAATTATTCTGAAAATGCTAAATGTTGCATTGAAAAATTTTATAAATGGAATGGAAATTCCGATTCTTCTCAAAGAGCCTCAACGTTTTCTTCAAATGATGAATTGTCACACAAATCGTCTCCCAATACTGATTTACCTCAAAATTTCGACGTTTCTCCTTATTGTCGTTTTAGTGAACCCAATTCTATTGTCTATAAAAACAAACAAAATCAAATTGAACAGGAACCTCAAATTAATGAATTTTTTAATTTATCTGATGTAAAACCCATTCTAAAGTTCAAAAATGTATGATTCCGTTAATTGGATCAAATGTCTAATTATGTATAGAATAAATCATATTTTAGTTTTTATTTTATTTGTATTTTTTCAGTCTTTTTATTGTATTTGTTTTGAATGTAATTGATAGTCAAATCAGTTTTTAGCTACTAATCAAATTCTTATGGATTTGTCGTTTCTATAAATCACTGTTGTAATGTCTAATTTAATGATTGATTGTGTGAATTTAAACAAAAATGTGTAGGAATTGCATTTTTTATTGATTTAAAGTATAAATCAGACCTTCCCAAAAATTAATACGATCATTAAACTCTAATACTTATTTATATAAAGTAATTTACATTAGTTATTATAAAACTGTACATTTATTTGTCTGTCGGTCTGTTTGCTCAAGTTTATTTAAGAAAATAAGAGGAGTCTCGTTTTAAAAATTCCATATTTCTATGATAGTTTTCCGAGAGTGTTGTTTTATCGTAAATTTTATTTTCATAAATTGAGTCCAAGTCAAAAACTTTAATTGTCCTTTTTTTCAAACCCGTCCTAAAAATCAAAAATTTTTTAACTCTTATCAGATTTAAAAATTATCAACAATAAGATTATTTTCAATCTCAAAATCTTATACCTTTACGGCCACAACATCAAATTACCTTTTTTGTAAAAATTAAAAAAGTCCTAGAATTTTATACAACTTAAATTCTGGGATAGTTTTTAAAATCATCAACATTATCATAAATGGAAACTTCAAAAAGATAATTTTCACAATATAAACCCCAGATTACCATTTTTTTTAAAATGAAAACAGCCATAGAATTTTAAGAAAATTACAGATGGTACAGTTGTATCCTGTTAATACACAAAAAGATTTCAATCTGAATAGTGACGCCTTCACGGTCAAAAAAATATTTTATTAAAACAAAAAATATGAAATAATTAACCATCCAAAAATTAAAAAAAAGATTATTCTGATAGAGCTTATTCTATTTGATATAAATACAAAATTTCAAGCCCAGAAATCTATGCATTCCTGGTGAAAAATAATTTTTAATATATTATCAACCAATTTTGGATTCAAATGAAAAAGTAAATATTCATCCTGCAATTTCACATTTGCACATTTTTCGAAAATACTAATAAAGAAATTAACATTTCAATGAAGTACCCTTCTAGGAACTACTATTTTTTAATTCGATGGAAAACTTGTATGAAACAACCAGGAGTCCTCAAACCGCAATGAAATTTGAATTTTTATAAAAAAAAATTCTAAATCTGCATATGCGTCAAATAGAGTAAACCCATAAACTACCAATATATTAAAATTTACACCAAAGCTTTATTTTAATAATCAACAGAAATCTTTTGGAAACAATCTTCAAATCCTTGTTTTCATAACTTAATTTTACTTAACCTGGAAATATGAAAAAATTTTTGTACAGAAACAAATACAATTACACTTAATCTACATTTATTATGTAGTAATTAATTAATGTAATATAATGTATCTTATCATTACTTTTCCATAGGAAATTGAACTGAAAATACAATTTTAAAAGGTATTGTAATGTCAGTGAGCTAGTGTGCCCACAAAAATGCAATTTGATGCACATTTTCGTATATACAGTGGAATCCGCTTATAAGAGACGCATCGGGACCAAGCAATTTGTCCCTTATAACCGGACGTCTATTATATCCGAAAAATCATAAATAAATAAAATGTTAAGTAATATATATGTCGTATAGAACGTGTAAAACTGTGCAATGTACACATTTTATGGGTTAATCGTAGAATATGTAAAACTTTCATTTATACTTTAGTTTAATTTTAGGTTTTAGTAATTTTTTTTGAACCAAAATTTTAAGGGGGGTTTTTAAGAAATTTTTTTGAATCAAACTTTCACAAAAGGGGCTTTTAGGAAATTTTTTTTGAACCAAACTTTCAAGGGGGGTTTTTAAGATTTTTTTGATCACAGTTTTACACATTCTATATAACATACTTAATTATTTTTTATTACAGCAATAAAACTAAAAAAATCAAATTTTTCTTCTAATATTAGTGATTTTCTGTTTAACGCCATTTTAGAGGTTAAACTTTATTATTAAAACAATTAGTCAAAATGTTAAGGTTTCAAAAATGTAATAATTTATTTTAAAAAAATTTTGAATATTCATTTTAAAAAACAAATTGCCTGAACACTATAAGCGGATTTTTGTCCCTTATATCCGTCTGTGATTTATATACAAAACAAGCGTTTGATTCCGTTCCTAGCTTTTTGTCCCTTATATCCGGACGTCTCTTATAACCGGATTTCACTGTATTATATTTTAAATATGGGCACCAGAAAAAAGTATATTTTTTAATTTTTGGTCTCTTCTAAAAAGCTGATTTATCTTTCACGATGAATTCATATAGTATTTTATTTAACCAGCTAGATAGTTCTCCAATTGTCCGCAACAAAAAGACGAATTTACAGTATCGAGACCCTCCACGAGGTATCGATGAAAATTTTGTAAACATTTTGTAAAGGCCTCATTTTTAGAAATAATTTTATTTTTGAAAATCATAAAGATTTAATGTGTTAATTTGAAATTATCAAGTACCGATCGGTGGAGTGGTTTCTAGGGTTATATTGCATCACTAATAGTTTGCAAAGAATTTTCGAAGACGAATTATGCTTTTCGGAGTTTAAACATAATAGCTTCGACTCTGCCTCAACGGCATAAATTTTTCAAAAAAGAGTTTGGTAAAATTAAGGAAATGTTAAATATAAAAATTTAATAAAGTAAATAAGCAAAATACATTCTTTGATAAATGTCAATTCCTTCAATTAATGAAACATCAATATGTGACAATTATAATGTATTGAACTACAGATACATTATGTATCAATATTATGAATAGAAATGAACACCAAATATTTCAGTGTTATAAAGTTTTAAATTTATAAAAGTTTGTCGACATATTGGTTTTACTCAATATTCATTTTAAAATGTATCTTTATATTGTACTTTTTTATTTCATAGTAAAATTAGTTGACGGACAAGAACAATGTCAAGAATTTATGTTTTGAACACGAAGAAGGAACACAGCAAGTTATTTTAAATGTAAGTCTAGTGGAAAACAAACACATTTGGGCAGATACAGAAGCCGAAATATTTGAAATGCGAAAATTAGTTACAAAAAAATCGAGAGGAATTAACCAAAACTACATAATTTACACAAACGACACAACCTGTAAAATACCTGTGACAATATACAAAGAAATGAAATTCTGTATAAATATCAATTTCAACGACGTAAAAAAGGAATATATTGAATTTGTGGGGAACCGCATCGAAACAACTTACATCAATCCTTACAATATTAGAGGTGGCCAAATGTTGTTGGAAATTCGACACGCTATCATGTATTTTAATTAAATATTACATTGTTTATTAATTTTTGTTTTGTATTTGATTAAAAAATGCAATGTAAGTGAGGTGGTGAGAATAAAAAAGTAGCTACAAATTTCGAATGTAAAACACAGTGTAATCAAAATGTCGTTTTTGAGCATCAGAGTGTATATGGTTGCAAAAATAACTGAACCCATCAGGTTTCCCACAGTTTCCATTGCACTTACAATACTAAATATTGATCCATATTCAGACGCGGAAATTTGTTTAGACAAAATTGATTTTAAGGCTGCAATTACTAGGGACCCACCAATGATACACTCACTGGCGTAAATCATCCAAACTTCTTTTGAAAGAGTCAAACACAAAAATCGTACAAAATTAGCCATACAACCAAAACTAAGCAATACCACATCATTTAACATTAATACTTTTGTAAATAATGGTGTCAAAACAAGAGCACCCAACCCAAATATTATATAAGTGATACATAATAGGTATCCAAATTGGGCCGTAGTAAAGAAAAAAGGTTCGCTTTTAGTAATCATTAACAATGCATCAATATGATATGCTTTTGAGGCTTGATGTAAAAAAACAAAAATGATCAAAAAGTTGAGATAAAGCCGTTGATAGTTTTCACGTTTTTTGAAAAGTGTCATTACACTGGTTGCGGTTCTTTTACAATTTTCAGAAATTTTTGTATCTTGATCTGGTTTTTCTTTTACTCTCTTTTTAAAATTCCACCAGGCATAATAAAACTGTTCGTTACTACTTTCTCCTTTTGTTAAAACATTTAACTTCTTTTCGAAATCATCTTTATTTTCATTTAGAGCGTCATATTGTTTCATTTCTATCCGTGTATCATTTTCTCCGACATATGGTACCAGAAAAAACGATACCGTTAGCAAACATAGTATTAAAAAAAATATAACAATGGCAAGTATATAATAGACGGCAATGTAAGGAGATAATAATGCTACTAAAAGAGATCCAATGCATAGTCCCATGTAACCACACCCAGACAGCATTCCAATTCGAAATGTTCGAGTGTTGACGGATGTATTATCGGAAACGTGACTATATACTGAAAATGTCGTTATTGAAGATCGTCCTGATATTCCAATTATAAAACTTGCCAAAGAAAAAAATACCATATAATATGATTTGGCAAATAGTGAAATTATGAACACGAGCATTGCTAATATATGTCCAGTTATACTGCCCATTAGAGGTATTTGTCGTCCAATCTAAATTTAAAAACATTATATATTAATATTCAAACTAGGAGATTGCATGTAAAATGTCTTAATGATTTAAAGCAGGGGTTCACAAACTCAATTTTGTCTACCGCCCCTTTTTAGTAATATATTTTTTTAAAGTCCCCTAAAAAAAATTATAATTATTAGTGTGCCAAAAGCATACATATTATAATATATTTAAATTGATAATTAGATTAATGATAAATTATCCTTATATACATAAAACGTAAATAATGTAGTGCGACCAGAAGTACGACATTTTTCATTGTTCCAAAATCGTACTTTCGACGTACTTTTCACAACTAAATAAACTTATTAATTGAACTTTAACTTAAATGTTAATTTTTCTAATCAAAAATTAATCAAAAACATATTTTGTTTATAAGCAATAAAAGTACTACTTTTAGTACGACAAAAATATGGTCAGTCTAAATAATGGGTACTAGAAAAATTTGTTAATTTTTCACAATGTTATTACACAAATTAAAATACTTATTTTCCACATTTGTAACGCCAGGGGGCGGCCACCCCTGCACCCACCTAGATCTGCTACTGGTCTTATTAATCCTCATTTATATTAAATTCGTTACATTAATAATAAATGACTCTTTTGTCATGTTAATAATGTATTTTAAAGAGGCATAATCAGATAATTCGATATTAACTATATCATTTCGTTGCAGGCACTGCTCCCCTAGCTCGCTGAATGATTACACCATGCATGAGAAATGCAATAAAAATAACATCTGCGGTGTATATTTCTTTATTGGAAATTTGTAACGTTCAATACACTTTATTTTTAAAATTGTAGGATCAAATTTACATTTTCAATTTTTATTTTAATCGAAATATTTAAAAAATATTGGTTGATAATAAATTAAAAATTATTTTTCACCGGAAATACGTCAATTTCTGGGGTTGAAATTTTGTATTTATAACAACTCGAATAAGCTCTATCAGAATAATCTTCTTTTTTTAATTTTCGGACCGTTAATTATTTCATATTTTTTAAAATCTTCAAAAAAAGTTTCATTTTGTTACACCGTGTAATAGTTAATCAAAATTTTATTATTTAAAAAAACACGTTTTACTTGATGAAAAATATTTGATGAAATATCTTATTGCAAAAGAAAACATGCTTTTTACTATTGGTGAAAATTGATTTTACCTTCAACTTTAATAATTATGAAAAAAAATGCATTGTATGATATGAAATCCGGTGAAAATTTAAGGAAAATACCTCTCTTAAATGATACAGTATGTAGTCGAATTAAAGACATTTTTCAGGATCAATTGAATCAGCTTATTAGCAGAATTGCTCAGAGCTCAAAATATGCCATTATTATGTTACTTTGAATCTGTATTTTTAACTTTCTGGAACATATCGGCTTAAGATAAGATAAAAACCATTTATTATTTTTTGTCACGTATAATCAAAATATGACTTTTTTGATAATAAAATAGTTTCCAGATAAAAAAATTAATAATAAAGTGCTTTTTTGGTCGTGAAGGCGTCACTTTTTCAGATTCAAGTTTTTTGCGTGTGTTAACTAGATATAACTGTATCAACTGTAATTTTTTTAAAAAATTCTATAACTATTTTTATTTTTTAATAAAAGGATAATCTGGAGTTTTTATTATGAAAATGCACTTTTTTGAGGTTGCCATTCATGATACCTGCGAAAATCTGCATTAGATATTGACTTTTATTAAATTTTACGACTGGTAATTTTATAAATGAACTGTAACACACAAAGATATTCAATGTTATATGTACGTAGCGATATTCATTTATTATATGACTACTATATAATACGTCATTGCATGCGACGGAAAAAAAATAAAAAAATTCCCATTTTTTAAAAACTAATTTTGTTTATTTCCTTTGAAAAATATCAAATTACCCACTCGTGGGTAAATACCCATAGGTTAGGAATCACTGCACTATACCAGGAACCATACATGCATTCAGCTAAATTTTAACTTTACAATGAATTTAAATTTACCTTATCGCTCCATGGTCCAGTAAACAAGGATATAACAATGGCTGGTAAATTAACCAGCATGCGATAAATAAAATTATGCCATGCTGCCAATTTTTGAACATCGCGATTGAGAACCTTTTTGAAGGAATTTGAAAAATGATTGGTGACATGAGAATTGCAAATATCCCTATCAATATTAAAATCATACACGCAAACCTTGTCATAAGCAGATAGGCGAACGGTTGGATCATACATGGAAGATGCAACTTTGAATAAGAAAAATGTCAGTTCAGAGCTGATAATGATTAATTTTTTGTAAGCACGTATCAGTCTATTTTTAAATGAAGGCTGTTTAATATTTGAATTGGAAAGCAAATGGAATTTTTCGTCATTTTCATTTATATCGAGACAAGTGCTGTCATGGGTAGATAATTCCTTAGAAAATGAACCATTATTAGAAATTAATTCTGAATTATCTTGGTCCATTTAAATCTACACTAGAGTTATATATTTTTGAAAAAACACTTTGTACACTTGGGTTTAAATTGTGTACACATTTATTAATGATAATTTAACGACTCTCCTTCATTAATCATTATATAAATGTTAACTATGTCAAATACTGACATTTACTAAATAGTTAATCTAATAACATGTACCCAAAATAGAAAGCATTGAAATATAAATCGAATATTTCGTTAAATTTTAAATTTTCATTCATAATTAAAATTTGAATAATCATTTTAACGTTACATTACATGTCGATATATTGATTAAATAAAATATAGTTTAATTTTTTAATCTTATTTTTGGAATGAGAGCCGTTGTTTTAGATATCATGACAAGTTTTTTATATTTTTTTAAAAATTACCTTAATATTTCAAATATGATAAATCAATCAGTGATGCTTCATTAAAAACGTTTTCATGGCTAGTTAAGTGGTAATTAATTTTTCTTTAAATTGCCAATAAATTATTAACTACTTGAAATTATTTTAACAATTATAATCAATAGTAGCAGGTACTTTTCAACAACTTTCAAATTGACCAATTACTAATGTTTTCATTTAATGAACCAATTTCATTCATTATTATATTACAATAAATATTACAAAAGATTATCATAATTTAAAGTGCAAGTTCATAAATCATTTATCAGGTTAACCTAATTTTATTATTGGCTGAGGCAATCAAATTCAATTGTAACAATTGTATTATTTGATATGGTAGGTTGATATTGGGGTTTGCTAGGAAGCAATTAAAAATTAATGGACCACCACGTAAATAACAAAACAATAAAAATTTCATATTTGTTGGACGTTTACTGAAAATTTTTATTATACAGAGTAGGTCATAAGTCGCGCACCAAAGAATTAGGTGAAGTTTTCCTCTCCTTGGGTATAAAATACATGTTCTTTTATAGATTAATGAAACATTTTTTGTATGTATCTGTTACTATAACTTTGGAGGACTTTGGAGGAGTCATGTTTTGGGCCCATTCTTTTTCAACAAGACAGTGACCGGCGAGGTGTACTTAAAAATGCTACAAAATGATCTCATACCACAGATGGATCGCATCGGTGAAAGAAAACCCCTTTGGTTTATGCAAGATAACGCCCCGCTTAATTACGCAACGATTGTACGAAGAGGCACCGTAGAATGGGCACCAAGGTCCCCTGACTTGACCTAAATAGATTTTTATTTTTGGGGCCACCTCCAACAAATAGTGTACTCTACAAGAATTGAAGATGTCGACCATCTTCGCCAGCAGATAATTCGTAGGTGCAATCACATAGATGGAAACAGCGACTTACGGCCCACCCTGTACAATGTATGTAGTACAATGTATAAGATTTTTTATGAAAAAGCTGCAAATTTGAAAAAGTGTTGTTTTGGTACAACAAACAAAAAAATCTCATGTAATTGACCCTTTACGAAATGGTTTATAGATCGCTTTCAATTTTTCGTTAGGTATACTTAAATTTTCTGAGGCACACTATTGCCTCGGGGCGCACCTCTTGAGAAACACTATGTTAGATTCTAGGTCTCAAAGTCTAGGATTCATCGTTCAATTGAATGTTCGCTCATATTGATTTTACCGGATTATATAAAAAAATTTTATTAGAATATTTAACGATATTTACATAACATAAAATGTTTCATTTTCTTTAAATATACAAAACATGATGCAAGAAAATAAAGAACAAAAAAATAACATTGTTTTATATGTCTGCAGTCTTATAACATTACTGTTTTTCTCATGCGTCCTAGTTTTAATGAACATTCGAGGTAATTGGTATTAATAATTATATAATTACATACATGTACTAGAATACCTAAAAGTAAGCCAAAGCAATACTACTGTCATATTAGGTAATTATATTATTTATGGTTGTTGAATTGCAGGGTTGTGATCAATAGCGGATCTAGGTGGGTGCAGCGGTAGGGTGCGGCTGCCCTGGCATGAAAATGTGTCACTAAAATATTTTTATTTGTGTATTAACATTGTGTAAAATTTAAAAAATTTATAAGACCCATCAAATTGGGTTTATTGAATTATGTTTATTTTCATTGTTACGTTGTATGTATATAATGATTACACAGTCCAACAAAATAACAACTTTTTTTGAATGCAAGAGTAAAATTTAGTGCACCTGAATGAGATTTTTATTTTCAACAAGATGGTATAATCAGTTTTTCTGTATCTCGTTCAGGTTGTTTTTAAAATAGGCCTAAATTTCGAAAAAGTGTCAAAAATTGACATATTTGAAGATCACAGAAGTGCTAAATAAAATAGATATGTGGAGTATTATATATGATTGGAAACGGTAAACCTTTGCGTTACATATTACTAAATTATTAACAGAATTCAACTATATTGAACGAAATCAAGAGGAATATATAAAAAATGTATATTTACATAATATGATTTGTTTGTCTGTGTGTGTTATCGTTTAGTTTTAGTCTTAGAATTTAAAAAGTCCACATTTAAATTACAGTTTTTTGCGGGGTGTTAGCAAAATAAATTTTAACTTCCCAAACTCACATCTTACGGGTCAAAAAACTAATTGTCCTTTTTTTTGAAAATCAAACAATTTCGAAAATTTAAAAAAATATGCACTCTGATACGGATTTTAAAATCATAAATATTATCATAAATTTAAATTTAAAAAAAATATATCTTCAGTACCAAAACCCCAAATTACACTTTTTTTTATGAAAACAGCGCTAGAATTAAAAAAATTACAGGTGGTACAGACTTAGTTTAAATCTTAGAGTCTAAGATGTATCACTCCAATAAATACATCGCTCAAATGAATGTCGCTCCAGAGAATGGACGTCGTTATTAATATATGTATTATTTGTTATACTAGTAACAGCAATTTAAGTTAAATTATGGGACTTAACGTTATGGATAATCGAAAGAGAACTTGTCGATTTTGATGCAATTTTTGAAAAATTTTGTAGAATAAAAATTAGAAAAAAAATATAAATTATTATGGATAGAAATACATTAACATAATACAAAAATTTTAATTTAAATACATTATATGAGTTTGTCCCCTAATAATTATTTTTCCCCCTTATCTGAAAATCCTAGATCCGACACTGGTATTGATTCACAACTTGTGAATATGGTATTTGAAAATTTATTGACTTTTGAAGAATAAAATTAGCTAGGCCCATCTGTACATATCATTTTTGTATAATCATTTAGTTCCTGGTTTTGGTGGATCAAAAATGTATTATTCCTGCCGTGTAAATTATACTTCAAGGGAATGTGTCCAGTGGCCAATAAAACCAAATTTCAGTACAGTTGTTTATGGAATGTCTGGATATCTCATAAAATCTCTACAGTAAGTTAATTTCTGTATTTTGAAAGTCTAATATTATTTCAAAATTAAGTAAATTAATGTAAATAAATAAATTAAATTGACTTTTTTGATTCAAATTAAAAAAAATTAGCATTAAAATTCGAATATCAGTTTTTTTAATTTGAATGTCAGCTTTTTAAAAATAAATCGGAAAAGTGTATAGTAAAGGTTGATTATTTAGATTGCATTACTCAAATAGTATTTATCATG
This sequence comes from Intoshia linei, assembly GCA_001642005.1. Lineage (NCBI taxonomy): Eukaryota > Metazoa > Orthonectida > Rhopaluridae > Intoshia > Intoshia linei. The sequence goes on along the minus strand of LWCA01000061.1, from coordinate 4,217 downwards.
GATATAAATATAATTATTCACAATCACATATTAAATTAGGAAATTATAGTGTGCATCAAATTTGCTATATTGACTCAGACACAAAATACGGTAATGTAGCAAACTGATATATGAATACATGATTTGTAGAAATCTAAGATATATTAAGATCAAATTAATATTTTTTTCAAAATTATCAACGTTTTTAAACGTTTACCCCATTTAATCTTTATTAAAGAGAAAAGTTGACCAAATAAATAAGTGAGTCTGAAAAATATGATTCATACCTGAATTAATATTTGTTTTTTGTTATTGACCTTAATTTATAATTTCAACGTACAACAAATCACCATACGTTTTGATGTCATTTTGATAATATTTAAACATTTAACATTTTTTAACATTTCCACTATAAGTTCACTTTTTTTGGGGACTATTCCAGCAAAACCCAGTCAAATTTTTCGCGTCAATTTTTTAAGTTTTAAGAAATTTTTTTACATATTGGGTACGCCGTCAAATCTTTCATTAATATGGATTGCGCCGCAACAATACAAAGTTTGGGAACCACCGATATGGAGATTGAGGGAATAAGCATATATATCGTATATTTTATTTAGAGCCAATATTCAAGAAATTTATTGACATGTTGATTAGAAGTGGGTATAAAAATAAAGTAAATATGTTTGGATTACCATACGACTTTAGATTTTATCCGAGTAATTGATATCAGTTTTATATATATACTAGCTTGACTGTAATGTACTACGTACAAACAGCACCTAGCTCTGCTGAAGGCAATTTTTATTATATCAAAAAAATAAATTCATGTTGAAAATCTAACTTAAAAATCCTACTATTCACTATTATCCATCTTTTAAAAGAGTGGTTCCCAAATTTGTTTCAGGTAGAACCACCATATCACATTACTTTTTACTATAAAGTAAATTATTACATCTTAATTTTTTGTTTTTTAACATTTGGGTAAAGCATTTTAAAAATAATATAGGAACGGTTAAACAATAAACATAAATATGTAACGTAAAATAACGAAAAAACGATAATTCAACGAACCAAAATAATATAATAAAATAAAATTAATATACTATGAATAATATATAATTATTATCTTAAGAATACATACAACTAAGAATTGTAAATAATTTTATATTTTAAAATAATCCCTTATATCCTCTTTCCATCTAACATTAATGGTTTACTAAGCATATCCATGCCTTCAATAACATACACATTTAAGGAATCAGTTTGGTGAAATTAGAATCTATTACCTTAGGTTTATTTTCGATGGGAATATTTTCGTCCACACTAAACGCTTTTTTAAAACAGTTCACTATCGTTTCCTGTTTTACATCACTCCATGCCATTTGTCAATAAATAATGACATCGTTTACATTGAAACTCTTGTATGCTATGTATGTATTAACTCCTGTTCAATTTGGTTGATGATCCCATAAAGTTTTTTCTTATTAAATTTTACCTTAAATGAGTTAATTATTCCTTGATCGAGTAGTTGAAGAATACTGGTAACACTTGGAGGTAAAAATAATTTATGGTAAACTAGTGCTACCATATTTTTGTTCCAATTTAAGTTAAATTTATGGCGGTATTGAGAGTTGGCGATATTGAGAGGCCTCACTGTATATAGATTTTCACCCATATGTCTATTGGAAATGAGTAGACGTACAATGCACATATTTTTTAAATTATAGAATGATTATTTACATTTTTAATTTCTAATTTTAATCGATATATTTGAAAAACATTGGTTCATAATATATTTAAAATTATTTTTCACCGGGAATACGTAGATTTTTGGGGTTAAAATTTGGTATTTATATCAACTAGAATAAGCTCTATCAGAATAATCTTTTTTTTTAATTTTCGGACCGTTAATTATTTCACATTTTTTGTTTTAATAAAATTTCGAAAGAAAATATATGAATACTAAAATGTTTTTTTGACCGTGACCGTGAATGAGTTGTCACTTATTCGGATTGAAATTTTATGTGTGTGTTAACAGGATACAACTGTACAACCTGTAAATTTTTTGAAATTCTAGAGCTGTTTTCATTTAAAAAAGAAAGGTAATTTGGGTTTTGGCTCTGAAGATATAATTTTTTAAATTTAAATTTATGGTAATGTTTATGATTTTATCAGCGTATATATTTTTTAAATTCTCCAACTCGTTTGATTTTCAAAAAGAAGGACAACAGGGGTTTTTGACTTATAAGATGTGAAATTGGAAGGTTGAAATTTATTTTATTATACGTCCCGGAAAAAACTGTAATTGAAATGTGGTCTTTAAAAAATTCTAAGAGGTAGTTATTTCATTAAAGTCACACACACACAAACAAAAATCGCGTAGCCTTTTATATAAGTTAGGATTGTATAGGCAATTGCCACTTTTTTTGAAATTATTGATGGATTTTTAAGTTTAATTCAAACATTTAAAAATATTGTCTATGATATATTAAAAGTTATTTTTCACCGGGAATGCGTAGACTTCTGCGATTATAATTTATTATATATGTATATCAAGTTAAATAGGATGTATCAGAATTATGTTTTTATTTAATTCTAGGACTATTATTCATTTAATATTTTATATAATTTAATAAAATAGGTACGAAATGAAAAATAGCAATACTAAAAATATTTTTTGACCGTGAAGGTATCAGTGCGTGAGATTGAAAAAATTTTGTATGTTAACTGGAAATAAGTATTAATGGCGATTTTTTATAAATTCTAGGAAATTATTTTTAAAAAAAGTATAATCTGGGTTTTGATCGTTAAGGTGCAACTTTTTGAAGTTGTGATCTATGATAGAATTTATGCTTTTAAAAACTATCACAGAATGTATGTTTTATAAAATTTTGAGAATTAAGTTAATTCAAAAAAAGAGTAATTTGGAGTTTTGACAATTTAGATTGACAATTTATTGAATGAATACTATTGATGAAGGGATTGAAAAAAATTTGTATACTTCCTGGTTATTATAACTTGATTCCTATCAATAATTTTTTTTATATAGATGAATCGATAGTAAAAAGTATGAACCATTTTATTAATGTTACTGAAACTGGAGATAAAATCAATATTGTGACTCATTCATATGGTTGCATTCAGGTATTGCATGCAATGTCTGTAATTAACATAAAACTTGTAAAAAAACACATAAACAAGGTTATATTTGTATCATGCCCCCTTGGTGGAGCTCCAAATGCGTTGTTCACATTAATGACAGGTTATTATAATATTATATATTAAGTTTTTATATATGTCGTATAGAATGTGCAAAATTTAAATGTACACATTATATGGAAAAGTCGTAGAATGTAGTCAGCATCAAAAGTATGTCAACAAAAATTAATTTTAATTTTAAATTTATTTAAATTAACATACATAGCTAATTATTTCATACTATATTTATGTGAATATTGCCTTTAAAATGATATATGTATAATGAGTCATTTGATTCGATCGTATCTTTAATATCGTGTCCGTTCACAATATCGTAAATCACATGATCGTAAATCAAATAATACTCATATAGTAAAATATTTTCAAAAATTGACTTGAAACAAGCCTACCATCAAATGAACCTTAGTGAAAAATCACGTTATTTGACAACTTTTACAACGCCTATAAATCTATTTTATTATAAGAGAGTACCTTTCGGTTTAGCGTCAGCCCCGGCTGCGTTTCAACGAATTATGAATAGCATTTTAGACGGGATACCGGGCATAGAATGTATACTTGATGACATATTGATACATGCTAATTCAACCCGACGTCACGATGAAATACTCAAAGACGTATTGCAGCGAATAAAAAAATATAATATTGTACTTATCACAGATAAATGTTTAATCTCTCAAACAAGCATTAAAATATTTGGACATATTTTATCAGATAAAGGTGTCCAAGCTAATCCCGATAAAGTTTCGTGTCTATTGAAGATGAAACCACCTACTACGGTCCATGAAGTACGTAGTTTTTTATGTATGTGTAACTACTATACCAAATTTGTAAAGAACTTTTTAATCATATGTGAACCATTGTATTCCTTAATAAGAAAAGATTCTACATTTAACTGGGATAGCCGATGTCAAACATCATTTGAACAAATTAAAGCTGCCATAGGTAAATACGTGATAATTTCAACATTTGATCCATATAGTGACACTATTGTTCAAGTAGATGCTTCTAACATCGGAATT
>LWCA01000637.1:0-22051 GCA_001642005.1 Intoshia linei | reverse complement strand
TTTTTTCTTGTTATTAATTGTAATAATCTACGCTTTATTGAATTCTTTGTAATTCGACATTTTTTCCATAAAAATATCAATTCATCAGAAATCAAATCGATTATTAACGGACTTAATAGTGTAAAATAGAAATGCATATCTTTCTAATGACTTTTCTAATTAATTTCAGTTGCCAATAGAGATAAATCATTTAACTTATTCATTATTATAAAACCTTTAAAAACGAATAAATAAATGTAAATAGAATTGTTACGATAGTTACCGATGAAATATTTAAAAATAAACCTCACATTTTATATATACTTTTGAAGATATAAATTGATTTAGGGCACACATTTTTAATAGACACATACGTTATTACACACTTTGAAGTATATGGTGTGACCATAGATTTTTTTTGAACAGCCTTAATGTACGTAGTACATAACAGTCAACCAGTTAAGTTATACAATTACCGTATTTTTCGGAGTATAAGGCGCACCTTTATAAAAAAACAATTTACAACACAAAATTCACATATAAAACGCGAGAAATTTTATTAAGAAATGTTTTAAAAAAATATAAATTATCAAATTTATCTGTAAATCCATCAAAATTGTTATCTTCTACATCTGAATCAAGAAAAAATTAAGAATCCAATGGTACAATATAGTTAGAAAAAAAAAATTTTTCCTTGCAAAATAATTATATAAGGTGCACTGGCTCATTCCTAATTTTTTATGTAAAAGGGTACACCTCATCCTCCGAAAAATATTGTACTTAATACATCCTTTATACCTCTATTAATCGTATAATGAAATTTTTTTATATTAGCAGTATTAACTTGACAAACCTCTCATATCTCCGGTTAATAGAAATTAAAAATGCTGAACCATATTTAAAATAATGATAAATGAATATCAGCACATAGATTTATTTATTACATTAGTATGCCAATTTTTGGAAAAACCAAATATTAGTACCGCTTCTATATCTAAAAATTATTATAAAATAATGAAAAACGAAAAAAACTTTGATTCAAATTGTGTTTTAACGTCTCTTTTAAATTTGGATTTAGCTTCGGGGTCTGCAAGTAACGTTGCATCAACAGGAGCTGCCAAAGTAAGTTGTTCAAAGGTGTACCTAAAATATACTATACCCAATAAAACTACTAAACAAACCTTGTAGGAAGAATGTGACTATAATTGACGCATTTAATAAAAGTTTTCATTCGTGTCTGCCTCAAAATTTTTGATTTACTCATACTTTTAGTGACTTTACGAGGCGCTCTTTCCACACCTACAACAAGAGCACAACCGAATTTTCTGGATGTTGTCCCTTGGTCGTAACACTACAATTATAATGAAATGTAAAATAAATAGAAAAAAGTTACCTTCAACACTACAGCCTTTTTTCCGGCATGTCTTCCACTCAAAAGTATAACTACTCGGTTTTTCTTTAAAATTGGTCGTGATTGCACTAAAATTAAATTACAAAAAAAATAAACAATGTATGCCTATTAAACACCATCTTAATTCAATACTTAAATGGAAATATTCAATTAATACTTACTTTTATTTGCTCGTGATATTTAAATCTAATATCAATCAATATAATAAATTAACGTTTAAATTAAAGTTATAATTTATATAAAATAAAATTCTATAGAAATACTTTAATATCGCAAAATGAAGGTAAAACAAAATATAATTGCTGGAAAGGATATAAGAATGAGTCCATGTTGTATTTCAATGTGTGGAAAGTAAAATTATTTATAAATTTGCGTACATGATTTGTTTAGATTAATTTTTTGCCCTTCGTTCACTCGTATATTGATATATTTTATTGAAACTGGTGCATTAATTAATGTGCTAAAGCTTAATCACGTTAAAAAAATTAAACGAATCTACCAAATTAATAATGAAGAAGTAAGTTTAATATACAATGTGAGCCTTGAAAGAAGTTTAATCACTCATGTTCAAACTTTGTTTAGATTATTTCAATTGATTTTATGGGTAACTTGATTATCAGCAATTTCAAATCTAACCAAGAAATTTGCAAAGGCAGTTTAAATTTTTTGATTATGGACGTGGTTTTATCAAAATTGAGTCATTTTAATGATAATTTTCTTTATATCGCTTACAAAGATGTAAAAGGTTAATTTAAATTAATGTAATCTAAAGTGCTTTTATAATTCCGTACATTTTAGCATATAAATTTTGTAAAGTATCACTATCAAACCGAGAAAATTTTAAATTAAAAATTGGCAAAGCGATTTTTACAAAACATGTTTGCTATCAAAAAAATTTTGATGTTGGTCCAAAGGTATTTTATGTTTTGTCAATCTTATCGTAAATTTAATAAAACTAGGACAGATATGCTGTATGTTTATTTCCAAGATTTATACTAATATCAGATTTTGCAATTACCAAAAAGTTATTTAAATTTCTCCATTATTTTAAATTCATTTCAGAATTGCGTATATACCGAATAACGAAAAAAATAGCTACATTATTATCAAATGTCACCACAAAAAAAGCATGTTGGCTGCTGGGACGCGATCTGGAGCAATTTTTCTGTGGTACCTTTATTTTTGAAATGCCATCTATATATATTATGTGTAGGTATAACCTTGAAGACAATCAGCCCGTTTTTAAGAGAATACATTGGCATTCTCAAATGGTTTCAGATTTGGCTTTTAATGCTTTTGGTACTCATTTGTATAGTGTTGGTAGAGAGGCTTGTTTAAGGAAAACAAGTTTAGAGGAGAATGATTGTAAAACCTTGGCTAGACTCGGATCTTATATTTTACATTGTACCGTTTCTCTTAATCATGACATTATTTTATTATCTCATAGTTATAATTGTAATTTTTTCGTTTGATTTAGGCAACATTGTATACTTAATTTATATTTATTTTTTATAGATATTACCGTCACTTGCAGCAATCTAAAGATTATATCAGTTATTGGATCATTGAGACATTTATGTGGTCCCCAGTATACAAAAAATGTTTTGCTCGGATGTCGCAAAGCCAAATATGTATTGTGTTCATCTACTCCTGGATATTTACAAACATATTCAAATAGTGAAGGTGGAGATAGAAATACGCAAGTATTTTTAATTTTTAATCAATTTAGCTGTTTGGAAAATGAGGTTCTATAGTTATTTTAAAGTAGCCAATTTTATCAACTGTTTTTAATTTTTACTTTGGTGGAGATTTCCTTAATTCGTAATCCATATACCACCTCTATATTATTATTTCAAAAATCTCACTTTTATCCCATCATTAATAAAATTTAATATAAAATACCATTTTAAATCCCACTGAAAAATCGTCTTTTACCGATATTTTTTTTAAAAATCTATTTTATAAAATTCAAACCATCAAAAACTTAAACCCCAAAATAAAAAATCCAATTTTACTAACCTTTGAAGATAAAAATCCGATTTTAACAAATCTTATGAGCAACAACTTATTAATTCAAACTAGAGTTCTGCAGCACGATCCGAACACGAACTTTAGATCGCTTCGGATCGTGTTTACAAAATTTAAATATTTCGTGTTTTAATTTTTCAATTAACTAATATTGTTCAACAATTTCAAATTTTTTTTCAACCTCCCGGGATATTTTTATTTAGAATGAAGACATTTTGACAAAACTAATATTGAAAAAAAATTAGACATTTTTATAGAATACTTTAATAATTAAAAGAGCGTATTACTTTAAAAAATAAAAAAATAATAATCATTATTTTGATTATATATCGTTTTATGTAATTGTTTAAATTAAAATAAGTTGTCTATTACAGTAATTCCGTGATGCTGAATTTTTACCCACTCTCAAAAACACAAAATCTCCATGGTAACACTAAAATAATGAACATTACCTTCTATAAACCATCTTTCCACAATGACCTCCCCGGGTTTTAATATTTTAGTATGATGAAAAAATACTCAAAACGAAACAGTGAAAATTGTAGACGATTCTATAGAGTAGATTTTAAAATATAAACAAAAAAATATATAAATATTTTTAATAATCTTAATTATAAATTTATACAAATCTTAATTATTTTAACAACTGATGTATTCTCCAGCAGTACTCACCAAGTAAGTTTTCCATTTTTTTCCCATTGAATTGTTTGTAAATCCAGTCGTAAAATGAGTAAAAATATAACAAAAAAATAACGCGCTTACAGTAAATATTCGTAAAGATATAGTGATTTATAATAAAGTTACAATAAAAACGTACTAATAGTATTTTGTTAATTAAGATAGCTCAAAAACAACTCTATAAAATTGTTTAAAAATTTGGCAAATACTTTATAATCATTTATAGTATATTTTATTGAGGAGGATTTTTCAATGTTGAACAGTGTAGTCTTTAACTTAATTTAATTATTTTTTATTAAATTTAAATCTTATTTGGGACAAAAATTTTCCGGTTCGTTCGTACATATCACCTCAACACGATCCGATGCAGAACTCTCATCCAAACCACTAAATAAAAATTCTAATTTTACCAACTCTTAAAGGTTAAGCCTTAACCCATTAGTGCCGACCCCATTTATAATTAACCAAATCTTATAATTTTAAAAATTTGTGACTGAAATGCCAAGATAAGCCATTATACTAAATTTTAGAATTTAAAAAAATTAAAAGTGGCTAAACGGAATTTGACTAGTAGTCATTACTACAGCAGTGCTTTCCAACCATTTTTGGTTGGCGACACATATTTCAATCTCAAAAAATTTCGCGACACACCAATCAAAAAAATAAACGATTGATTAATAAATATAGTTGAACCAATTTTTTTCTAGTGATAATCTGAAAATAAACTATGCAAAATTTATCATTATCACTAAAAATATTTTTGATTTGCATTTTTGTGTCTTCCAATTATATTGTCTGCTAATGGAATTTAAATAAAATTATAAGTTTGGCGACACACAAAAGTGTCACGACACACCGGTTGGAAAGCACTGAACTACAGGGTTGATCATAATATTATAATTATTTATTTTTACACATTGATTGGTTTATATGATATGAGTAAACCAAATAAAATAAATTTTTAATTACGGGTTAAATACATATTTATATTTATTTGTATACATTTAATCCTTGGTGGTTCCTTCTTTAGCGGTGATTAGGGATTTAATTCTGCGATGTATTGGATTTATACCTCGATTGGAAGTATCTTTTCGATACTTCTTTAATTGTAGATGAATTGCTCCTGACAAAATTGATGCCATCAATCAATTTAGATTTAGTTCTAATTTCAATTTGTTAAACCTGTTCTTTCAATTGCGACCACAAAATTTCTATAGGATTCATGTCTGGCGAATTTCTAGGCCAATCCAGAACAGAAATACCCTTATCCCTAACATATCAAGTGATGGATTTAGCTTTGTGAAAGGAGCTAAATGTTGCTGGAATACATATCCTCCATTTGTATTCCATTTAGTTATTTCATTTACAAATACTTGTAAAACAATCTTATAAACTTTTTAGTCCATTTTACCGTTTTTTTGATACAATCTGGTCTAAATGTAAAATGACAATTCATGAGCTCATTGAGCTCTATGATTCTTTCCACTTTATATAAGTTTAGTAAATCCATACTTTACGTATTCATTGTTACATTTGCGAACTTTATGCATATATCAATATACACCTATTTGAGTGATAAAATACGTTTAGTTGGATTTTTTTATTAACATTTTTAAAAATAAGAATAGTTTTTCCAGCACCCCTGAAATTAATTCTAGCACCCCTAAGGGTGCTAGTACCCCGGTTAAGAAACCATGGTTTAGTTTGTATAGTATTCTTTAGTTTAGTTATATATTAGTCGGGTCACAAAATCAAATTTTTTTAAATGTAGCCTCAATAATTTTATGTACTAACGTTGACAATAAATATATTTGGTACAATTTTTGAGAATGGTCTCATTCATATTTTCATTTTGAAAGGTTAAACGGCATAGTGTTTAAAATTTCAATTGTAAGGGTTTTTTAAAGTTGTTTTTAAAGATTTAGGGTTTCTCAAGATAAAGTTGAAATTACTATAATCAATTCATTTGATTAATGTTTATGTTATATTTAGATTAGCATAATTGGACAAAATTTAATATCTTCTACAAAAAAAATTGAACCCGTTCATGTAGAATTGGCCGAATTAGACTATACGGAATCTTGGTTAATAACGTTTGAGTATAGAGAAAGTAATTCATACATTTCTGAAAATAGGCTAAAATTTTGGGAATTGACCAATGATGAATCTGTGTAATTGATATATTTAAAAAAGAAAAATATTATTTAACATTTTTATTTTATTTAGAGTTTCTTTAAATACAGTTATTGATTACCCACACAAAGGAAAAATTGTGAATTTAAAGTCAAATACAGAAAACAAAAATCTAGATAATGTAGTAGTATCAATGTCCAAATCGGGAGTATTTAAAATATGGAAATGCTCACGCAATCAAAGTAAATACACAATTATTATATATATTGAAAATTAGCAAATTCTTACATTTGGCATTGCATTCACACTGGAAATTTCGATAAATATTGTCCCATAATATCATTTTCTGAAACTTATTCAATATTTGGATATATTTGTGACAATCACCTTTTATTTTGGGATTATCATTCTAGTCAAGACTATACCTTCAACTTTGATTCAAAGGTTTTGACGAGGTAAATTTAAATGATTGCATGCGAACTATAACATTTAGAAATTTTATTTTTGGTCGAAATGACTCTACTAATTTGCTTTTATATTGTGGTGACGGCGAGTTGATTGTTGTGGACATATTAGAGACACAAGGTGCATTTATGAAATGTTTTATTTTATAAAATTCTAGAATTGTATAAAAAAGAGCTCAGTGTAAAATATTTTGTAAATTCAAATAGCACTAGTTTTATTGCAGCATACTTAATGGATAATACAGGTAATTTCTGTTACATTTGCATTTATTTTAAATTAGTTATTGTATTCAACCCTATCGATTTTAATCTTGTATTTTCTTACAAATTTAAATACTATGTAAATAATATAATTTTCTCACCTTTCACGTTGAATAACACTGATAGTCTTGTTGAATTACTTGGAACGTCTCAAAATAAGGTAAAATTGATTGTTACGTGTACCAAGGTTAATTTTTTGATTTAGAATATCATATCTATATCTCAAAAGACTGAAGATTTCGAAAAGGTTTGATTAATTAAATTTACTTCATTGTATAGGTTTCAATTCCCGAATCAGTATTTACTACCGAAAATACTGGTCCCTTGGCAAACTTTTTAAACGAAACACAATCCCCAACAAAAACTGGATTTGAAAATACAGAAAATTCCAAAATCAAACGCGTCGACTCCTTTCTAAAAAATGTATGTTTAACTTGACCATCTAAATTTCGTTTAGTTTCTCAGTATACCAAACCATAGCATACCTGAATCTTGCACTGTATACGAACAGTTTGTAAAGTTAATTTTATAATGAAATAAATGTACATTGTAAATTGATCAATGAATATAATTAACACCTTGAGAGTTGAAAGTGATAAATGATCAGATACTCGTAAACTCAGTAAGGCTAAAATAAAACTGTACATTAGATTTGCCACATAATCGATACATTAGAATATTCGTGTAATTAATTTAATTAGCTTCATGTAACGAATAGGTAATAAACTGAGTTCTGCAATTAAATTATGCAGTTTTGTCTTAGGTGTTGTCCAAAACAACACATTATTATCTGGGCCACCTGAGAAAATTACCACTAACCTAAAATATCTCTCAATAAATATGTTTATTTGTCAATTACGCTAAGGTCAATAACATAAATAATTTTATGTCCGCAATTATGAAAACACAAAGGATTTGATGCATTTCTCGATAAATGTTATTTCAATACTACATAAACATTTACGAATGGTATTACACATTTGCTCTTTGAATCAAATTAACTCTAAATCGGAAATGATTTAAATATTTACTCATCAAAAAATTTTTCTGTAATTATGTATATATCTTTGGCCTAAACCTTAGCCATGGACAAAGTTTTAGGAGCGATAGCTCAATTGGGTGAAGTAAGTCATTTATAATAAGAATTACATGTCTTAGATCAAAGTTAGAAATGATGATGATTTTACTGACAGGGTTAATCGCAAATACACCGTATTTTTTCTATTGCTTTTTGCCATGTTGGTCAGGTATAATTATTTTGACAAATTGACTGAATTAAACTTAGCACCAAACAATATGTTGGTGAACCTATAAATTGTTGGGTTCCAGCAATTTTCACTCAAAACCACGAAGAATACGCCAATAAAGTTTGTTGGGTATCTAATACTTATTTTTTACCCATTAATGACGATATACCTAAAAAAATAGACCAAAAGGAAATAATTGGATATTACCAAGTATTTTACAAGTTTCGTAGTCTTTATTTATTTTAGTGGATTCCCCTCATATTATTGAGCCAGGCTTGTTTATTTTTTGTACCTTGCTGTATATGGCGTGTTTTAAGCCATCGATCTGGTATAAACATTAATACTTTACTTGAAGCTGCAAATACCTGCCAGAGAGCCTCTTTATTGGGTAAGTTTCAAAATGTATTCATTTATTGTAATATTTAGATAATCGAACCAGAACTTTAATGTACATGATTAACCACTTGGATGGCTATTTAGGTATCAAACCCAATGATGGACGAGGTTGTGCGTCTCGCATCCTACGATCAATCAGTAAGCGTTCTTTCATATTAGCCAGTCGGTCATATGGAAAATATATTACATGTGTGTACATTTTCGTAAAACTTCTTTATATTCTCAACTCTGTTGGACAACTTTTTTTACTCAACATTTACCTCAACACAGACTACCATATGCATGGTATAGAAATTATCAAAGCACTCTTAGAGGGTCGAGAGTGGCGCAGCGAAAAACGATTTCCTCGTGTAACCTTTTGCAACTTTGAAATCAAAACTCTCGGAAATGTCCAACGCTATACTGTTCAATGCGTTTTGCCTATCAATCTGTTTAACGAAAAAATTTATATCATTATTTGGTTTTGGTTTATACTTGTAACAATACTGAGTTTCGTCAGTTTAAGCAGTTGGATGTTTGAAATAATTAGCGTTAAAGTTCAAAATCGTTATGTTAATCGTCAACTTAGTGCAGTCGGAGTTTTAACCAGAGATCACCAAATTAATATCAAAAAGTTTTGTAAATTTTATCTTAAAACGGATGGTATTTTCATTATACGCCTTGTTGCAAAAAATGCCGGTGATTTGATTGCAGCCGAGGTGATTATTTTATAAATATATTATACAAAAAGTTTCAGATCATATACCCATCTAGACAGATTCGAACCATACCGAGATCCACTTGGGCGCTAGCCAAAATTTTTATAAAATGGAAGGCGCATTTTTTTAACTTGAATTTTTAAAAAATTAGAGTTTTCAATTATTTTCTGTTATATATGTTAAGTCTGCGTCCTATTGGTCTAGGGGTAATGGAATTAGTGCCAAACGTACCGTACCAGAGATACTTCGGGATTGCGAGGAAATTTTTAAATGGAAAAATAAAATAGAGGCCTCATATTTCCATATTTAGCATTAAAAATTATATTCTTGAATCATACAGATTACATTGTATAAATATTTTGTATAAATTTAAAATGTCAAGTGAAATGCTTTGGAGATAGGGCTAGGGTTATATGACACTACGGATTTTTTCGTAATCTCAAACAAATTTTATGAATTAGAATTTCATATTTTTTGTTTGTTTTTCCATATACAAGATTATTATTGGTTTTATTTAGATTCTATCTGGACTATGGTCAATTTACGCTAGAGAAAATAATATTTACGACAGCCGTGATAAACATAAATGTCGGAATGCAAATTACGGTGTATTTTCTTCAAATGGATACACTTCATTTTCCCACCATCAACATTGTCCAAATTATAATATTACCCCCAAAAACCTCATGCCAAATTGATAACACAATGTACATATAATACAGTAAATATTTTAATTAAAATGACTATTATTTTATTCACAATATACTTTCTTTTTTTAATATAAAATTAATTTTTTTCTATAAAATGTATCTTTCTTTCTTCTTGGACTTTATATAATATTTCAATTCTATCTGTTTTCATTTTTTCTGTATAAGGCCGATTCTATTTTTATATTTATATGTAATTTTATACAATTTCATCATTTTCTAGTTAACCTGTTAACGTAAACGTTATTTCATAGGAATCTGGCATTTTAAATATTTATACATGAGTTATTTTAAATTATAATTACACGAAACACAATTTTGTCCTTGAATTCTGACGATATGTACTCTGATAATTTTATTATTTCCTGATTCATTAATGAAAATTGCTAAATAGTATATTGTATGTACAAGTTTTCACAACTATTTTTTGAACAATCCCCACCAATTTTTTATTATATACAGTGTTGATCATAAGATTATAATAATTGTAAAAATTTTATATTTATCGTCATATCTTTTGTATATTATAACCTAAATAAAATGTTTGATCTAAATAAGTACTACCGATAAGTATTACATCGATTAGAAATATTGTTGTTTTCAAAATTAATGTACACTTATTAAGGATGGATTTAAGTGCATACTATGCATTTAATTAACAAAATTAAAAAATATGTATCATAGTGAAATATAATAATCCGATTTATCGACCTGCTAGTTACCTATATTTGTTAAATTGTAATTCTTAACCCTTACGAGACTATTCATTTTTACTAAAATTTACATAGCATTTTCACTTCATAAAAACTTAAATTTTACAAAATAAAAGCCAAACTATTTCATCAAATTATTTCGAAAGATTATTCAAAGTGAACAATTAAAAGTGTCACTAATAAAATGCAATACTTTACGTTTTCTCTGAGCTATAAAATTGTTCTAAAACTGAGCCTTATTTGAGACTGTATATAGCGAGCAAGATGATTTTTAAAAATATACAATCTAAGCAATAATTTTAGAGCCTTATTATATTTTAATTAACTAATTAATTAAATACTCATATAAATGGATTTATATTTAGATTTTTGTACAGTATACTGTATTTAAATTTAAATTATCGTCAAAATTATGTTAAGGTTACTCAGAATTAATTAATATTCAAACATGATGTATAATATTGCGTATCTNCCCACTCTAGATTCATATGTTCTGATGTTTACATGTTCTATAAATTGTAATGTTTGACGTGGGATTGGTTTATTGGACCAAATAGTATCAGTTTTTGATATAAAATATTCATTTACCGACATATAATCTGTGCTAGCGTCAGAATATTCGCTATCACAGCTTTCACTACTTGTATCATTATTTTCATTCATTTTGAGATAAAATTTCTATTAATGAATTAATTATTTTTATTATTAATTTAGTTATTTACCGATAGATGATTGAAGAGTTTGTTGATATAAATAATTTAAAAAGCGTAAAGATTTTTTACAAATGTTAATAAATTTATAAAATGATTGATATTAAAATTGATCACTATAGATTTTATCACTATAAGTTTTATTATACTAATAAAATACATCAAAAGAAATTGGCTTGTAGATTTACAATACGTTATGCGTTTAAGTGTTAAATATATACAATGTATTTGAACTTATTAGGTTAGTTGCAATACTATATCTTGGGCACCTTACTATTTGGATAAAGATGGCAAACACAATAGAATTATTGTTAGTGGTGGAAGTGATAACAATGTTAAGATATGGAGGTTTTTTAATTTTTATATAGTTCTTTAATTAACTCAAAAAGCAGTTTAAAAACACATTTTGGATGAATTTTATCAACATGGCAAAGCATTGTAATAAATACAAAAATGTAATAACAAAGTTGTACTTTTAGTTGCTGTAGTTTTGAAATAACTTTCGTTAAATTTTTTGAAAGTGAGTATTTGAGAATGAATAATTGAGTAGCAATGAAAAAAATCCGAAGGAATGAATTATATAGATTTTCACCCTTAATTTTTTATTGGAAATCGTAGACGTTTAATGCACATTTTTTTTAAAAATTTAGGATCAATATTTACATTTTCAATTGCTATTTTAATCGAAATATTTGAAAAATATTGGTTGATAATATATTAAAAATTAGTTTTCGCCGGGAATTCTCAGATTTTTAAGTTGAAATTTTGTATTTATATCAACTGGAATAAACTGTATCAGACTTATTTTTTTTTTTTAATGGTCGGACCGTTAATTATTTAACATTTTTTTTTAATAAAATATTTCAGAAAAAAAATATGAATACTACAGTGCTTTTTTGACCGTGAAGGCGTCACTTATTCAGATTAAAAGTTTTTGTGTGTGTTAACAGGATACAACTGTACCACCTGAAATTTTTTCAAATTCTAGGGTTTTAAAAAAAAGGATAATTTGGCTTTTTGACCCGTAAGATGTGAGTGTGGGGAGTTTAATTTTATCTTACTTACTTATTTTATCCCGGAAAAAAACTTTAATAGAAATGTGGACTTTATAAACTTCTAAGACTGGTAGTTATTGAAATAAACGATAACACACAAACAAAGTATTTTATATACAATACATATTGTAAGTAAGGATAAATTTTCTGTTTTTCCTAAAATGTTTTTGAGGGCATTAGGAATCGTTGATAATGGGTATTTTAAGGAGTGGATCACGTGACACAAAATTGGTTTCTGAACCAAAACAAAAAATCATCACGCAGCATATTACATTACCCCTTATAATTATGAAGGGG
This sequence comes from Intoshia linei, assembly GCA_001642005.1. NCBI lineage: Eukaryota > Metazoa > Orthonectida > Rhopaluridae > Intoshia > Intoshia linei. The sequence continues at coordinate 9,274 of LWCA01000637.1, read as the reverse complement.
TTTTTACATCTCATGTAAAGCAAAAATGGTTAATTATATGCAATGTATTGTGTTTAGTTTTGATACAAGCAAACAGGAATGGATAGAGAAACATACTATATCTGTACACAACGATTGGGTTCGTTGTGTTTCTTGGGGTCCATTTTTAATGCAAAATGTTATAGTATCATGCTCCCAGGTTTTTAGTTTAATACTTGTCAGCAATAATTTAGCTTTGTAATTTTTTAAATCATTTTAAAACGTTTAAGACACATTTAGGACGGTCATGTTAACGTGTTGACAAACGAAAATGATAAATGGATTTGTCGACTACTTGAAAATAACAAGGAACCAATGTGGAATATTTCATGGTCTGCTACTGGTCATTTGGTTGCAATTTCTGGAAAATACAACAAAGTTTCTTAATTTTAATAATACACCAATAATTAATATTCTAGTTGAGCATTTGGAATACCAGTCTTCCCGAGTGGGTCTGCATTAACAACGAACATGACTCAAAAGGAAGTTGTAGTTAAACTACTTGACTTATAATTGTACATTTATTAATTAAAATCGTATCAACTTGTAATTTTATAATTTGTGTCAACTTTTGTGTAAATACATATAACAACTGTAACTATAGTCTTAATTAGAACTACATTTTATCAACATGGTTCTCTTGAATTTAGGGAAATCATTAACAAAAGCATTACGCTCTCTAACAAATTCTACCATAGTAGATGAAGACGTACTTTTGTATCTGATGACATTATAATTATAATTATAGGCCTTTAAAGCGTTATTGAAAGAAGTATGTGGTGCTTTAGTAGCTGCTGATGTTAACATTCATATTGTACAAAAATTGCGTCAAAATATAAGGTAATTGTTGATCTTTTATATAGACATGATGAATAAATTAGAAACAAAATAGACATTGAAAATATGGCTGCAGGTTTAAGCAAACGTCGAATGATTCAAACAGCCTTGTTTGATGAATTAGTTGGGGTATTTTAATTTTGAATTGTGTTTGATTTTTTTATAAATCCAATAATATTAGATTCTGGAGCCTGTCAGTTGTACAAAATGGACACCTTTAAAAGGACGTAGAAACATTGTCATGTTTGTTGGTTTGCAAGGTAGTGGTAAAACCACAACTTGTATAAAGGTTTTATTAAATTTTATTGTAATATATACATTTAATATTGTTTAGTTGGCACATTTTTATAGAAAAAAATCTTGGAAAGTTGGATTAATTTGTACGGATACGTTTCGAGCTGGAGCTTATGATCAATTGAAACAAGGCGCCAGTAAAGCCAATATACCTCATTATGGTAGTTATTATGAAAGCGACCCCGTTGTCATTGCTACCGAAGGCGTTAAAAAATTTAAAAGTGAATTGTTTGATATTATAATTATTGATACCAGTGGAAGACATAAACAGGAAGCTGCTTTGTTTGAAGAAATGTTACAACTAAATAATGCTGTTAAACCTGACAATATTATTTTTACTATGGATGCCACTATTGGACAGGCTTGTTTTGCTCAAGCTAAATCTTTTAGGGATACTGTAAATATTGGCTCTATTATTGTTACTAAACTAGACGGTAATTCCAAAGGTGGTGGTGCATTGAGCGCGTAATCTTTTTATATTCATTATTTTTCAACTACACAATTATAATATATTAGCTTGACTGTTATGTACTACGTACAAACAGCACCTAACTCTGCTGAAGGCAATTTTTATTATACCAAAAAAATAAATTCACGTTGAAAATCTAACTTAAAAATCCTATTATTAACTATTATCAATCCTTTAAAGGAGTGTTTCCCAAATTTGTTTCAGGTGGAACCATCATATTACATTACATTTTACTTTAACCCTTACGAGACTTCATTTTTACTAAAATTTACATAACATTTTTACTTTATAATTACTTAAATTTTACAAAGGAAAAGCCAAACTATTTCATAAAATTATTTCGAAAGATTATTCAAAGTGAATAATTGAAAGTGTCACTAATAAAATACAATACTTTACGTTTTCTATGAGCTATAAAATTTTTCTAAAACAGTGAGCCTTATTTGAGACTGTATATAGCGAGCAAAATGATTTTTAAAAATATGCAATCTAAGCAATAATTTTAGAGCCTTATTATATTTTAATTAACTAATTAATTAAATACTCATATAAATGGATTTATATTTATATTTAAATTATCGTCAAAATTATGTTAAGGTACTCAGAATTAATTAATATTCAAACATGATGTATAATATTGCGTATCTATATTTTATACCATGGAGTATAAATTTTATCTTGGATATTTTACTTTGCACGTTTTAGGAAATTTTAATTGCATACACATTTATAAAAACTTCTAAATATCGTCAAATCTGTTCTTAAAAATGGCTTCAGGTTATTGAGATGCGAATTAATTATTTACATTAATTGTTAATAAATATTTATGTAATTTTAGCATTATTATGTACAGTTTAATTATATTAAAAATATACAATGTATTAATTCAATAAGGGTAAAGATAGGAACATTTTATCTAATGCGCAAAAACTGAAATATCATTAAATATAAAGTATATATAATATCATAAAGTAATATTTTATTGTTGACACTGCAAACATTTGTAATAAAATTAATTCTGTACTCATATTTCATGAGTAATAATTGTTCATTTGTTTGTTCGTCAAACAATTAATCAAACAACTGAAATTTATTTTGTACAGTATTACTTTATTTGTTGTTAGGTTATATTATTTTTTATGACATTTTTTGACACATGATATTTTCGTAAAATTAATTCGTTATGTAACATAGAAACCAATAAAATTACTTTCTAGTTCAGTGACAATTATTTTTATATAAGAGATGAATTGAAAGTCTAAAGCTTGGGAAAATTTGAATAATTTAACTTGTATTGTATTTCCATTTTAAATATAATAATTCCAAAATCAAAATCTTCTAAAATACAATTGATAAATAGAGCATAACTTTATCATATCCGATTAATCGATGAATAATTGCGGAAGCACTATTTACAATTGACATATGTACCACCTTATTTTTGCATGCCGGCAAACAATAGTAAATTTATGATTGTACTTTTTTGCATGTATACGTGTTATTGTCTCGTAAGGGTTAAACGTGATGGAGGTAAAAATTTATCTTATTATACATCTGTAATTGAAATGTGGTCTTTAAAAAATTTTAAGTGTGGTAGTTATTTCAATAAAGTCACGGACAGACACAGACACAAACAAAAATTCGCTTAGCATATTATATAAGTTAAGACAATATAATAATTAAAAAAGGTCAACTCTGCCAAAAATTTTAAAGGGGTTTACAAAAATAAATTTACTCTCTTCAATCTAGTGGGTTGGAATTTAAACGAATTTGAAGTTTACTTAAAACCCAGAGTCTCAGTGTACAATAATACGAAGAAAAACCTTTAAAATCAAATATTTAAATTTTCACTTATCTTTTTAATGGTAAAAGGAAATATGAAGTCAAATATATTTCTTTGAGTTGTGCTGTACGAGATCGACATGATGTCGAGTATAATATTATGGTGTTGAAATTAAAAAAAAATATAATTTATTTATCATATTCATGTATTATATTTTTAGTGTGGGTGCCACCAATAGCCCAATTATATTCATTGGTACCGGAGAACATATTGATGAATTTGAACTTTTTAATGCAAAGACATTTATAAACAAAATGCTTGGAATGGGTGACATTAAGGGCCTTATTCAACAAGTTGAAGAACTCAACATCAATAACGACCTCATGAATACATTGAAAAAGGGTCAATTTAGTATTCGAAATATGTACGAACAATTTCAAAATATTATGAAAATTGGAACTTTTGGTCAAATAATGGTTATTTTTTTAACTATAGAAAATATTAGATTGGGACACCCAATTTGGGACCATGTATAAACTGCAATGTAGTTCAGTTTTCATTACTCAAAATTTCAAATTTGTAACACTGTATTTGACATTGCGTCAATATTGGGAATTTCAAGGGTCGCTCTCATAGTATATGTGATTTGGGTCTAGATGAATTTCTAATACTATTGTATGAAAAAATTCAACTGCTCTCGAGCATTTTTCGAATCCCCAAAATTTTTGTATGTATCAAAAGTTTTAGTTTGTCTTTGTGGGTGGTTGAATTTTTCCAATAAGTAATACAAGATTAATACTTTTCTTTTTTCATAATTCCGCTATGCTGGATATATTTTCACATTCTTATGGGAACTCCTGATTTTTTTCTAGTGACACATTTTATTTTGAATAAATGATAAATAATTTCAACCCATTGATTTTTTTAATTTCTTTAATTAACATTGTTATGTTGTAGAATATGATTCCTGGGTTTGGAAGCGAATTGTGTGGTAAATATAGTGAAGTTGAATCTGCTGCAAAATTGCGTAAAATGATGACCATTATGGATAGTATGAATGATAAAGGTATATTATAATATATTTAATTTTAGGTAATATTATTAGTAAATTAATTTTTCATATATTACAGTCGTACTCTTTTAATACAAGTCTGATTTTATATTTTAGAATTGGATAATACTGACGGCGCAAAATTATTTAACAAAGAAGTGGGAAGAATCACTAGAGTTGCTAGAGGTTCAGGTGTTTCTTATCGAGAAGTTCAAGAATTATTATTACAACATTCCAAATTTGCTCAAATGGTTAAAAAAATGGGTGGAATGAAAGGATTAATGGGGAAAGGTATTTATTTTTGCAATCATAAATTCTTTGTCAAATTTATAAACACCAAATCTACATTATCAATAATTTAGCGCTTTTAAATAAAACATCACAAAATAAAATTTGGTGGAGGTTTACTTTGTACCATAATAATGGTTATAATGGTAATAAATGGTAATAATTTAAGTGATAAAAATATGGACTAAATATTCTTAGCCATGTCCATGCATCACCTTTTCTTTTATAAGTCTTACATTCCATATATGACCAAAGTGTACCATACCTGCTTGTAAAACATCTTTACGTTATAAAAAAAATAATATGTGCAAAAATGATTTGTATAAGCATGGGTCTTACGTTTCTAAGTTTCCAAATCGCTTGTAGAATCAAGTGATTTATACAGTATAATATTAATTTTGTATTAGCTGGTGATATGAACAATTTAAATCCAAGACAAATGCCAAGACTCAACCAAGAAATTGCCAAATTTATGGACCCACGAATGCTCAATCAAATGGGTATTTTTATTTATTTATTATTTTAGACTGGGTTATTAAGATTACCTTAGTTTTGTTTTTGAAATATGCTGTAATTGTCAATCTGATTTCTCATGGAATGCGTAGATTTCAAAATTGGTTCATAATATATTAAAAATTATTTTTCATCGGGAATGCGTAGATTTCTCAGGTTAAACTTTTGTATTTATATCAACTGGAATAAGCTCTATCAGAATAACTTTTATTTTTTTAATTTTTGGACCGTTAATTATTTCACATTTTTTGTTTTAATAAAATATATAAATACTAAAATGTTTTTTTGACCGTAAAGGCGTTACTTATTCAGATTTAACTTTTTTGTGTGTGTTAACAGGAAAAAAACTGTACCACCTGTAAATTTTTTTATATTCTAGGATTGTTTTTATTAAAAAAAGGGTGATTTGTGGTTTTGGCCCTGAAGATATATATTTTGTTTAAATTTAAATTTATGATTTTAAAATCCGTATCAGAATATATATTTTTTTAAAATCTCGAACTTATTTGATTATCAAAAAAAGGACAATTGGTGCTTTTTGACCCGTAAGATATGAGTTTGGGAGGTTGAAATTTATTTTTCTAACACCTAGAAAAAACTGTAATTGAAATGTGGACTTTATAAAATTCTAAGACTAGTAGTTATTGAAATAAACGGTAACACACACAAACAAATATTGCGTAGCATATTATATAAGTAAGGATTATAATTATATATTTTATTTTAGGTGGTTTATCTGGTCTTCAAAATGTTATGAAACAGTTTCAAGGAAAATAACTTAAATACCAACATTAATTTGTAATATATTGTTTTTATTAAACTTTTTGCCATTTATTTCTTATTACATTTGTTAATGATTTTATTAGATTTTACATATTTCCCTTGAATTAAATTTAATAAATTTTTATAGGATTGATGATTGTTCTGCTGATGATTATTAAATTCAAATTGTGTTTAGCTTTTCAAAAGGGTGAATTTACAAAACTACTCTTTGTACTAAGTACATTGTACTTAGTACTTGTGTGTTTAACTTAGTTTTTATAGAAACTCTGTAAAAAATGTAGTCCACTGTCACAGTAAAACTCAGTAACAGTAAAAGTAGTAATAGTAATTACAGAGTTTTAATTTAAATTTTTACCAAAAAGGGTAATTTTGGGTTTTGGCTGTGAAGATATAAGGTTTTCAAATTAAAAATTATCATAATATTGATGAATTTAAAATTTTTATTAGAATGTGTAATTTTATAATTCTAGGACGGTTTGAATTTAAAAACAAAGGACAATTGGGATTTTAACCTTGAAGGAATCAATTTCTGAAATTGAAATTTGAGATAAAACATTACTCCTTCTGTTCTATTAATAGACTCTGAAAAACTGCTTTAGATATATGGAAATTGTAAAACTCGACTCCCCTTACTTAGAATTTTAATAATTTAGAATAACTTAGTAAATAAACAGACATACCTTTGTAACCATTTTACTTTTATAAGTAAGGATTATTTAAATTTATTAACACGACAATGGATTATAAAAATTTTCATAAAAGTGAGAAATCATCAATGAAAACTTTAAACGTTAAGACGCGGAAGTTTTTTTGGATAAAAATTAAAAATATTAATACCATTCTACAGCAAATTAAGCGGGGATCATTTTCTATATATGCCATTTTGTATATTAAAAAAATAGAAAAACTCTACTGTAGATATAATTCGTGTCCGTTCAAAAGATCGTAAATCAAAAGATCGTATTGTATAATTTTATTAACAAAAATAAAAATAAATATTTTTTGTAAATAGTCAAGTCGGAAAAATGATATCCCATTATACAAAAATTTTGTTGAGGTCACTCTTCGGGCCTAATTGCGGTAGTTTCGGCTCTAAGCTAATTAATTACAAACTATCATCATTCAAATGATACAACGTACAATTGCATTTCATTTTACTATTCTTTTAATTTTGTTAAAATTTGAATAAAGTTTACATACGTTTGATAATGGATATTCGTAAATCCGAACAAAATTTTCAAACACCCTTAAAACTAGTCAACTATGAAGTTTTTGAGAATAAATGGAAAAACTCAAACGTATTTTACTTTCAATGTTTCTTTTTAAAATTTTCAATAGATTTATAAAGATTTAATGACATTTTTGAAAAATGTAAGTTTGCAATGTGAAAATGTATCAAAGATGTCTAAGCATTCTGAGGTACTATATATTTAATTGATAAACGGTTTTGAAGCTTTAAAATAGACAATATCCAGTTCTTGGCCGCCCTTACCGTCGTAAATTTTGTTTCATTACCAATACTTCTCACATTTTCGATATACGATTTTTGTACATGTATTACCACTACATAATACAATTGTACCAAATTTATTATTTACATTATTAAATTGAAATTGATTTTTATTATAAAATGGATTGCCCATAATATTTATACCATATTCATATTTTAATATTACCACATAATGGTCCGTCTGTGGGCCGAGTTTGCCCACAACACTGTAAGGCTCTAATTTAAAAACCTTTGTACATTGAAGATTTTTAATTGTAATAATGAATAAATTTGTAGAATATTATGAGTGTCATTAATTTACTTGATTTTATACAAAATACTGCTGTGTCCACTAATACCGGAGAAAAAAAGAGCTCTCAAAGGTATGGTTTTCCAGGATACAGAGTTTTCTATGACAAAATTGAAAACGTAATGAATTTTTACATTGCCATTTTCATTTCAGTGTATAGGAGATACCAACCGAAATTGAAAAATTTTTAAACGGAAATTATAGCAATGCTTCCGTTGAGATTTCTACTTACATTATTGAAGCATTTGGTAATAGTACTAGAATTGACTTTGGAACTGGTAATTTTTTTTATTCTCTTCTTATTTTTTGTTAAAGGACACGAATTGTCATTTTTGGCCTTTATTTGTTGTTTGGAAAAAATTGGCTTCTTAAGCAAGGATGATTATGCATCGATCGGACTCTACCTGTTTGAAAGGTACATTTCATTCATAAACTTTTGCAGTGGATTCTATTTTTTTAGATACACAGAAATTGTTAGACTTGTTATTGAAAAATTTCATCTTGAACCAGCTGGCAGTCATGGTGTGTGGAGTTTGGATGATTATCAATTCATTCCGTTCATTTTTGGAAGTTCTCAATTGATTGGTAAGTTTTATTTTTTATTATATTATATTTTTGAAATTATTGATCGATTTGCAGTAGTTTCTATTATTTAGGAAATGATTCCATTTCAACATCTTGTTACACTGATCCTGTGAAATGTGCTGAATTATCAGTTAATTTTTTGTTTTTCAATATGGTTAATTATATTCACACTGTAATTTGAATTATATTGTTTTTCATTGTGACTATTAGGTTAAAACGGGACCATTTTCCGAACATTCCAATCAATTATGGAACATTAGTGGTGTAAATAGTTGGACTAAAATCAATAGTGGTCTACTTAAAATGTATGAAGCTGAGGTATTTTTTTCGTTGTTTTATTTCTTTGTCTTATTTACATGTTATAATTAGAAAAAAGTTGATGCATGTAATTTAATTGTATGTAGGTCAGTGTTTCTCAACCTTGTCCAATTTTTTCCAAAAATTTTACATTTTTTAGTGCTTACTAGAGAGTCCCGATTTTCGAATAATTCCAGTTATTTTGAATCCGTTAAATATAGAAGCACTGTTTACTGATTTTCAGATTATATTTTTTACCAAACCTTAAAATGAAAGGCTTTTTAAAATTTTTTTAACCTAGCCCTTGATGGGAAATTTCACATTATTTTTTTATAGATTACAGATGTTTTAATATTTGCTTGATTATGCTAAAAATCTCATTCAAGAGCTTGGTTATAGTGATTGTGATTTCCCGAGAGATGAAAAAAATCGAGAACCGGGAAATTAAAAATTAGATGTCCCGGGAAAAAAATTTTTTTTTATTTATATATATTATATAGTATAGCATTAAAAATTTCAGAGACCTTAATTAATTTTAGAAACAAAAAGAAATTTAA
>LWCA01000142.1:0-48126 GCA_001642005.1 Intoshia linei | reverse complement strand
TTTTGGTGGGTTTGAAAGGCATGTATACTTTAAAAGAGTATCTTCCTTTATATTAGACCATGCCTTCATCTATAGAAAAATGTTCTTCAAATGAATACAAATAATTAAATTTGTCATTTAAATATTTTATAATATCTACAACTGATTTATCCACATCTCTTTTTCCCAAATCATTGATATGAATGGAGCACATATTTATGAACCAATTAATTTCACTAAATCGTTTGTAAGATAGTGCAGATTTAACTCAATTAACAGTAAAAAAATCATTGTACCAATAGTCCCTCAATTCAGGAAATCGATATATACCCATAAACACAATAATTATTACGTATTTTCGAATTTCATATGTATTTACATTTTTTTTGACCAGTAAATATGGGATAAATTAAATTTTTTATTTGTTTTCCAGGTATTTTCCGACATAAAAATTTAAGTAATAATTTAACAGTAATTTGAAGACAAAAAAAATAAAATGTTAATTGCATAACAATAAATGTCAGTTTGCCAGTCAAATTCATATTTTTAGTTAAATACAAAGTACTTGAAGTTTTGCACTCAAAGTTCAACATGCTCTTTTAGCGTTGTTCGTCTATGTTATGTATGTAAGGGTTAATTACAGTATATAGTTCTGAGCACAAAAATTTGTAGCTCAATTGCGCAATTATTTTTATACAAGACTATATGTAATTTCTATAAATTTCATGCATTAAAATAAAATTAATGTTCTATCTTACCGGTAATTTTTAAATCTATAAAATTTAATCTTTATCAAGAGATTTATAATCAAAAATTTATAAAAAAATTAGATTTTTGTTGACTCAACAATGAGCAATTCAATTTTATGTTCAGTGAAGCGGACAATTTTCCTTTGATATTGTTCAATTTCATTACTGAATATTAATTTTTAATCTTTGTTAATTAAAATTAATCTTGCTGAATGAAATTTAATATTTAAACAAATTCAAAAATGTATAAGTGATTTTTGATTCTGTTTTTTAACATAATAAAGTTAATGATACTCTTAAATTCAGTCTGTCTTGTCAAAACTATCCTGCGCGAGTAGTATAAGATAACAAATTAATACATGTAAATGAAAACTAGTCCCAAAACTAAATTTGTAGATTCGTATTTTATACTTTGTTTTACATTTTAAAAATTTTAAAGAAACGTGCAAGAATTTATCGATATACAAATTTACTTTCCAATTCAATAATTGATTGATAATCACATTTTTTTACAAACGCAGACTAAGATTGGCTTAAAATTTAAGCCTGTAAATTAAAATATGTATCGATGCAACTATAATAATCTCTCCTGGTTAAAAAAATGTACTTATGTATACGATTTACAGTGGTAAATCTAAAAGTGTGGTAAAATGCAGCCAGAAAGTACTGTGTAATGTAATTAAATCTAAAGTAATTAAAACTGATAAATAATTACATTAACTATAGATTTTGGTTATGTATCCATCGGTACTAGCGTAATCCAACTTTGAATTCTATTGAGTGATATTACAATTTCAATTACATATTTACATTTACTTTATATATTAAATTTTATTTTAAATTATACCAATGTCGTATAACGTAATTAATTTAATTAATATTTAAAAATTATAATTTTTAGAGACAAAATTACAATAAATACGATGATTATGATAATGGTTACGGTAAATCAAATTACAATGACGGATACGACCAAGAAAATTATTACAAAAAACCTCAACCAACTAAAATCAACCAAAGCGATTTTATAGATTATCACCATTGCATGGATTCCTATGAAACTACGGGATGTCCAATGGGAGAAGTAATCATGCTCCCAAAGAACGCAAAACAGGAAAGAGAATATTTTTCAAAAGAAAATATAGGAATAAATTTTGACTACTATGATGCCATTCCTGTCAAGATGAGTGGAAACTCATGTCCAGATCCAATTGACAAATTTGAAAATCAAAATTTTGCTAAGGTTTTGAGACAAAATATAACACTCAGTAATTATTTAAAACCAACCCCGGTGCAGAAATACGCTATTCCAGTTATAAACAATGACCGTGATTTGATGGCATGTGCCCAAACTGGATCAGGTAAAACTGCAGCTTTTATGCTTCCTATTTTAAATAAATTGATGAAATTACCAGAATTATCGTATAAATACGAAAGAACACTAGGCCCGGAGCAAGGTCCGTATGCAGTGATTATTACACCAACACGTGAATTGGCAATACAGATATATTATGAAACAAAAAAATATGTATACAGATCTATAGTAAGGCCTGTTGTAGTGTATGGCGGTGCGCCATCTAGAGAACAAGTTAAAGAAATTTCTAAAGGTGTAGATATAATTATTGCTACTCCTGGAAGATTCGATGATTTTATCCAAAAAGGATACATTTGGCTGGAGAATTGTAAAATTTTGGTATTGGACGAAGCTGACAGGATGTTGGATATGGGGTTCGAACCACAAATCCGACGGATCGTTGAAGAATATGACATGCCACCGAAAGGAAAAAGACAAACTGTCATGTTTTCTGCCACCTTTCCCAAAAAAATTCAATACATGGCTGCAGATTATCTGGAAGATTACATTTTTATAGCGGTTGGAAGAGTAGGTAGTACAAGTCAGAATATAACTCAAACTTTTCTGTATCTACACGATTCACAGAAATGTAAAGCAATCTTCGACCATATTGGGGATGCTTCTAAGGAGAATCTCGTATTAGTGTTTGTTGAACGCAAAGATGGTGCAGATTGTTTGGAATTGGTTTTACGAAAAAATGGTTGCAGAGCTATTGCTATTCATGGCAACAAATCTCAATTCCAGCGGGAAGACGCAATATATAAGTTCAAATCAGGCGAAATGCCAATTATGGTTGCAACTGGAGTGGCTTCAAGAGGACTTGACATTAGCAATATAAGACGTGTCATAAATTATGACATGCCAAAAGACATTGACGAGTATGTTCACAAGATTGGACGTACTGGAAGAGTAGGGCGAATGGGTGAAGCAATATCATTTTTTAACGACGAAAGTTCCAATTTAATCCCTGAATTAATAACACTGTTGAAGGAAAGCAACCAACAAATTCCCGAGTTTATGGATGCATATGGAAATCATGAATACAAAACTGCTGCTCATTCGTTCTCAAATGCGAATTACAATAACAACACAACGGTGGATAACGATTACCGCGATGAACCCGAACAAGAGTGGGTAAATGATGAAGATAATTGGTGTTAATTTAATATATTAATACATAATATGTACGATAAATATATCATTCATTCAAGGTTGACATTTTATATTGGTGCTATAATTCAAATTGTATATATTTAATTGTTAAATTAATTTAGTAAAGTTTATATTTTTTGTTATATGATTTTCTTCATATTTTGCGGGTTAAACTTTCAATAGTGTTTTTGTTTTATTTTTTGAATATTTTATTTTAAAATTAATTAATCGAAAACTTACATGAAGTTTTAATTGATTATAAAGGTGAATTAATTTGTCGTGAACGTTAAAAATTTCTTTTAGTTTCTTTATTTTTTCTGTATTTTAAAAAGTGCATAAAGTTTAAGGTTTCGTAAACAAAAATTATCAATTGCTGAAAAATGCAATTCTGTTACCTTCCGTTTAGAGTTTCAGACTGAAAATGTTTTCAATATCCATCATTTGAAAAAAATAGTTAAATCAATAAAAAATTCACAAATATTAGTGACGATCAGCAATGTTCAATACCAAATAGCTTTGCCCGGAGTTTTTTTAAAAACTGCAACTTCTACTTGTGTGAAAATAGATGGTATTGCAATTCCTCGTTGGGTTTACTTTTTTATCACCCCTAATGTACATCTGGTGGAAACATTTAGTGATGCCTTCACAGTTATTTGTTGATTTACACCCATGTAAAGTGTAATACGTGATAAAAACACAAATAAAGATGGTTCGTAAATAATTTAAATTTTTAAGATTTATTGTATCAATATTTTGTATATACAAAAATATCCATAGAGAATCATTCTAATATATCCACAACTAGAGCTTTTTAATTTTTCAAGATCGAGATCCATGTATTGGTAGTATTGGTGCTATAATAAATTAATTTCATAGTTTATATAAGTTGTGACACGTATCAGAATCAAGGCGGTTAGAACTTGTTTTTAACGAGTATTATATGCGGAATAGTGTTTACTTTAATAAAAAGCTAATCTTCCCTAAAGTACCCAAAACGTGACACCCACTCTTTATATCACTGAAATGTTTCAAATAACATTTTTAAAATTAGAAAATAAAAATACGTCGTTGTCAATTAAGTACTTGCAAACAGCTTCAAGATTTGATCGGATCAGTCTGTCCATACAATAGCACAATCTATTTAATTGCTATACATGTGAGTTAATTTATTACTTTTTAATCATTTCCACAAAATCTTGAACATTAAAAATTTTTTCACAATTTTCTGATACATAGAGTATAATTTCATATATTATTTTCAGGCATAAAACGGTTAATTTTGCAGATATGTTTATAGATGTTATGTAGGTTTGCTGTAATTTAATAAGTTTAAAAATTTCAACCTTTTAATCTAAATGTAGGAAACTGGAACATTGTTTCAAAATAGTGATATGTCCGATTTAATAAGGGTTTAAAAAAGCAACAGTTGTAAAAATAAATGAAATCTGATAGAAAAAATTGAAACATTGTTCCAGAATCTTTGTTTAAAAATACGTGGTAGGTAAGGCTTGTTTCAATGGGTGTTTTAACAATATTGATAAATTCCTAAAATGAATGTCAGTATAAAAACATTATACATTAAATCGAAATACGCATGGGACGAATAAAGAATAACTTGATTCACGGGTATGCGAAAAATCGAATATCACTTACATAGTAAAATTACGTTATTTATTAAGTCTATATCTATTGCATCATTCAAATCCCAACAGATTGAATCAAGAGTGTTTTTATAGCATTCTAATAGATCTAAAAATATTTTATCAAAAATCTTATATAGCTGATGATTAGTGACCACAAATTGTGAAACTTGTCGGTGATTTTCAACCTTTTTGTGTTGACAACCCCTATGAATATAAAAAGATTTTCACGGACCGACATTTTGTAAACTCTGGTTAAATAAATTAATTTTTCACTATAAATTATAATTGATGATATTTTTTCTAAATACAGTTTATACCGACCGGGTTATAGCCAGTGAATCATGATGGGGTCAAACTGGTATGAGAACGCATACAAATAATAAATACCTTCATTGACTTTAGTAAATATATTTATATCTTTATCAAATGGTGCAAGTTCGTATTTCACATAAATTGTATTTATACATTGTTGCGCTTCTAATCCTAGTATATTTATTAATTTATGAGCAAATATTTTCACTTTAACTATATTAGATCATCCTTGAGTTTCATTGATTTTAAATAATTTTTAAGCCGACCAATTTATTTTAAAGTGTTATATACTTGATAGTCAGAAGTGTCAAAATATAGAATGCTAACAAATTTCAAATGTAACCACACGCAGTTTTAAAATTCTCATCAACAAATTAAAAACAGATAAAACTGAGATGCTCTAATCTTATTTATAGAAAAGTAAAAGTTTACATTTTCCTAATAAACAAAAGGTAAATATAAGGGAATTTCCACCATCATACACTACGTAGTCCGTACAAACAATAGCTACTTTCTTCAATTATACCAGTGTTTCCCGATTCAAATAGTATACGGACCCCAATTCAAAATATTATTTTTTTAGCCCCAAAGGAAACATGAAATATAAAACATTTATTAAAAAATTAAATGTTTTTTCTCATAAAATTGGGTATAATTGTAATTTTCAAAAAAGTATTGTAAAAAGAAAAAGATATTTCCTTCAAGGGATGGTACAATTGTGTTTTTATAAAAAAAACTGAAAAAAGGGGTTCTTCCCTTAATGGTTAGTAAAAGTGATTCTTTATTTTGTGGTTTGATTAAGTGGATTTTTCTCCGAAGGTTTGAAACGATATTTTTTATTAATGGTTGGATGAAAGTGTAATTTTTGAAATACTAATGGAGCCGGTTGTCTAGACTCTAGACCAAGGGTTTTTGATGATTTGTTTAATATTGGGATGATTTAGTTTCAAGTTGATATTATAATTTTCTTATTAACATAATGTAAATTTTAAAATATTAAATTGTGTTGCTTTTGACATTTTAGACATTTTGAGATTATTGTTTTGATTCGTTTCTATTTTATTTCTGCGAAATAACATAAAAATACTGTTATTATGAGAAAAAGTAAGTCAACTTTATAAATACAAACAAGCAATTTTTTAAAACTCATATTTTAAAAATTCGGCTAAATATCATAAATTATTATAATGCACAAAAGTATCAGTAAAATTAAGTACATTTTTTGCTAGTTTTTAATTATTAAGGAACCCATGATAAATTTTTTTGATTTAGAGGGAGATAGTTCAAAAAAGGTTGAGAATCCCTGCTCTAGACTTTGGCATAAATTTCCAATATTTGATAATTCTGTAATATTTATAAAAAATTATCCTATAAGAATAAACAAAAGTTGATGAAAAAATTGTATATTTTATTTGAATCTTACGGACCCCAGGCTTATAGTTTTTGACCCAAATGGTCCAGGGACCTCAATCGGGAACCACTGAACTATATTAACAAAAAAATTAAAATTGACTCTGAATATGCAATTTATGAAACGACATAATTTGATATTTTTTTAATTTACAATTAATTTAACCATCCGCCATAAATAAAACTGACTTTGAATTTATGTTTTTGAAATTTGCGGGACTATCAGTAGTCTAAATAAATGGTTACACACACCGACAATGGCAGACACATTTTGAGCAATTTTTACTTTATACTGTACCAGTAATTTTTTATAAATAACAACAAACCTCCCTCATCACAGAAACTCGTTAGAAATGTATCAAGATTATCCAACCGAGTAGCAATTAGAAAGTTTAAATTTAAAGCTTCAAATTTATTGACGATTTGATGATCCACTTCGTCTTTATTTACAAGTTTTTTCCTTTTCACTTCTTTAACAAACTACATAAATAACACAAATGATTTATGAATATGATACAAAAATAAATAAAATGAAAATTAAATTGTAATAGTTCAGTAAAATTTTGAAAAAACAAATTAAAAAATAAACCTCTGAAAAATCCGAATCCTGTGTGGGTACTGAAATTGGCGCAGTATTTATAAGATCAATTCCTGATTTTTTAATTTTTTCAATCATTCCAGCTCCTTCTCCCATCAAATTTTTGCTCTAAACGAAAATAAAAACCTTAACATTTTTTGATACAGCTTTAGTAATTCCAGAAAAAACGCTAGCAGAAAGCCATGACGTAGAGGTGTTTGTGTCAACTAAAAAATAAATTTGTAAAATTTTTCAATTTACATTAAATAATCCGTAGTAATTAAATTCACACATCAATATTACCTTGATCATCATTATCAACACTTTGTGCAATTTTTTGGTTAAATTTATCACCAATGGTTAAGAGACTACTCTTTAAATTTCCTACGTATGAAGTAAAATTGTTTTCGTTTTGATAAGTGTGTAGATCGTTTTCAGACAGTTTAAAGTCATTTAAATCAGTTTGTGGTGCATTTATTTTATTTTCTAGTTTAATTTCACTTTGAACTTGTGAATGTTGAGGATTTGTGTTGTTTGCTAATTCAACGTCTTTTAAGTCAAATTGGATTTCATCTAGTTCAATTCTTGTGTGATGTACGTTTACATGTTGTTTTTTTAAATATTTTAAATTTTTTAAATCGTGAGATTGTAGTTTGTTGGTTTGATGTGATAATGTTGTTTTGTCCTTTTCTGAAAATGAATCGGCGGAATCAAATGATTCACACGCACTTTGAAAGCTAGAATCGGAATTTATCTCGAAACTTCTTTCACAGTGTTGTTCAGAATTTGTATCCATTAAAGGTAAAATAAAATTTTATTGTTAGTAAATCACCTACACAATTAAAAGTAACTTTATTCTTAAAACGTACCAATTTACTTTGCGTTACCTTTTTACATTTTATTGTTAGAGAGTGACAGTATAGATTATTTACGCAATGTTGTGTTTTAATAATGTTGAATACTCGGCAGAACATAAATTTAAACGATTTTTTTCGAGAATGTTAAATTTTAGACAAATGGACTTGGAGTATGCTTGTTGGCAATCATGGATATTGATTACAAATCCACAGAAAATGTATTTTTTTTGTTTAATTTTTCAACGTATGAATGACATGTATATTTATTAATTAGGTACAGAATTTTCGATGCTCGTAAGGCTAGTAAAAATCAATTTGCTAGAGATGATCCTTCTTTTTTCCTACTCTCAACACTTATACTAATTGGTAAATACTAATGCTAAAATAAGCTTTGACCGGGAATGTGTACAATGTATAATTCTAATATTGAATTTATGATAAACAAAGCAAAAAACTGTCTTGGAATTTGTGTAGTTTAATCTAAACTATACAGATAGCCTTTAATCACGTAAATAAGTGGACTTTTAAAAGTAGGGAATAAGGGATTTAGTAATATTGAAAAATTTTTATTTTTTATTTTTTTCGGTGCATTTTTTCAATTTCATTTTCATAGAAAACTGATTTTTGTATATTGTAATATTTAGAGAAAAAATTGTTATTTGTTTTATAAATGTATTTCAATTTTAGTATTGGATTTAATGTCTATAATCATTATAAAGATTTGCTTTCTATCCAGTTTTCTTATTATACCTTGGTTTATATACAATGTTGTTTTCATGTATGCTTTTGCAGGCATTATTGCTGCAACATTTTTTTGGTAATTTATCCTTTACTTATATAAAATTGAATGTCACTTTGTGTGTGTGATACCGTATATATATTTAAAAAATTAACAGTCTTAAAATTTAAAAGAGCCCAGTTTCTAATAGAGTTTTTCGCAGATGTTGATATCTATGTTTCATTTCCCAAATTTGAGTCCATCATGATCAAAAATACATGAGAATCCTTTACTTATATAAAATGTATTGTCTGTGTGTGTTACCGTTTAATTCAAAAATTAAAAGTCCTAGAATTAAAAAACACAATTTCAATTTCACAATAGAATAATTAAAAAATCGATTTTAAAATTAAAAATTAGCCCTCGACAGAGCTGGCTGCTGTTTGTACGAAAACTGAATATTTATAAAAAACTTGATGAGTTTTTTATTGAAGGAAATTAATACAATATATGCGGTGTTTATACTGATGGTGCACCAGCTATGCTTGGGTTGAAATCTGGGTTTCAGGTAAAAATAAAAGAAAAAGTTCCTGGTGATAAAGGGAAAAATTTCTCATTAATTTAAAGTAATTAAAAGTTTAGTAACTTAAAAAAATTGTTGAAAAAATTAATTTTTATAATTTGCTTAAAATGTTAAAATCTTCTTGGTATAAATAATTGTAATGTAAATAAGAAATATAAGATGCATGCAATATCATTATAAAAAAATAACTATGAATGCCTTCACCGCGACGAAGAACATCTTCAATGTTTTTAGATGTAATATTAGGAACCTAAAGTTAAATGTAAAAAAATAAAATTTAAAAATAACTACGTTGAGTTTAACATAAACTTAAAAAGATTAGATTTGGTATTGGATAAATTTTCACATTTTTTTAATGTAATCCTGGGGTATATACTGTATTTGAGAATCTACATAAAAATACATGAAAAAATTAACTAATAAACAAAATTAAATGTTAAAATCAATTAAAAACCTGTAATTGAAATAAAATATTACAATAAATCAAAACGATATTGAAATATTACCTGTTGTATAAAAACAAATAATGCGCCACTTTTTAATTGGATACATTTATTATTATTATTAAATCACCAAGTAAATTGGCGCTTTAATATAAAAAAATTATCACAGGCAATATAAGATGCATTTAAAAAAAATTTACATTACATATTTAAAATGAAACATTTTATGTTAATCTTTAATTTAATTAATACCAAATTCCAAAAACGCATAAGACCGCAAGGGTCCATCTATTTAAAAGTCACAATTGGTAAATATGGTTTTAATGGCATTTAAATATTCAAATACCAAATTGGATTGAGAATCTATGTCGGTTAACCATTTGTCAAAGTCAGATATGGAACATTTTCATATATTTTGTAACTCCATTTTTTATATTTTTTTAGATCAACATAAAATTAAAAACACAATCTATTATTAGAATAAATGATCTCTAGATCGATAACAACTAACATTGGTTTGATTGGCTGAATTACGCAAAAGTGCCTTCATTAAATTTTATTCTTGATCTTTTATAACCCTGGATTTTTTGTTTTAGAAAAATGTTAACACCTTAGCAAATAGTGAAGGGTTAAACATAATTTTTTTAAGGTTGACAAGATTTCAAAATTGTTAAAAGTATGTAATATAATAAATTTATGTGGTGTCGCGAAAAGTTGAGAACCACTGCATTGGTCTAAAGTTTTCAATATTGCAATACATTCGTGAAATTTACCATGACCATGATCGTTAGGTCATAGCTCCACTTTTAGGAAAAACGGGTGTATATTGTACACTAGGTTGGTGTAAGACTTACACTGTAATTGAATGGATAAGGGCACAAAAATTAAAATTTGAAATTTATCCTTCATTATTGCAATGTGTCTACAGTTTTCATAGTTTTATTTACATTATTTAATTTTAGGTTTTTTTTAAACTATACAGTATTGCCTCAATATAGTGAACAGATTGAATGGGCTTATTGCTTCGACGTACATTTAAACTCAATATTTCCATGTATGGTCGCTAGGTCCGTAATTGTTAAACCTCTTTATCTCATTATTCAATATATCACAGGTTTTATATACATTTTACTTTTTTCATTTCATTATAGATTTACACAATAAAAACTATCTGACTGTGTTTACTCTAAATACGACATGCTTGTTGTGTGTTTTTTATTATTTGTACATTTCATATATTGGATATAGAAGTAATTTAGTTTTTAGTATATAATATACTAGGATAGTGCTCCTCAACCGGTGTGCTCCAGCCAAAATTGAAAACGACCTGTATTCCATTTCACAGAGAGTCAGTTAAAGATAATTTTTTGTTTTGTACGGAACAACTTTTTTTCTTAAATTTACAGCCTTTCTTGTAAAATCTTATACTATACTAAATATTTTCAGTTAGCACTAATCAAATATACATTTTGTATATAAATCTATTTTGCTATTTGCCCTCCGAAAATTAAAAATAAACTCTTTACACTTTTTTATAAACAATTCATAACGCTATATATCCTTAGCCACACCTCCTCGCGTATCGGCCCGACAGTTATTTAAAAATATCAATTTTTAATTGCAATTGGAAAAATGATGTCACTATGTTACAAAAATTTGACCGAACCTAGGAATGGTTTCAGGTACTTTAGGTTTGGCTATGTGTGCAGAGGTTATTATCCCTTAGACAACAGAGTACTTAGATCTGAGTAATGGGCGTGTCGATTAGATATTTTATGACTTAGACTCTAAGTAATACTTACTCTTAATATGCATTGATTTAGTCAATTTGACTATTACGGCTTGTATATTCCATTTTATTGTATCAATTTATATGAGTATTCAGATCTGAGTAATATGGACTTGGATGAAATTATGAATATTTAGATCTAAATAATTTGGATGAATTTATATGATTACTGAGATCTAAGTAAAGTTTATTTGGATGAATATTTTTGGGATACTTATCTGAGAACAATTGTTGTATAATTATCGTGATTTAATGTACTAAAACAAAGTACATGAGTTCCTTATCATAAGGCAAAGTGTTTAGTGCGACTCAATACACAATTTTTGTCTTATATTTTGCATTTCAATTGTATGCAATAAAATATGGCTTGTAGTGCCTTAAGGGTTATTAATTATCCTCCGGTTGTGATTTTTATTTAAAACTTTAAATGTATGATTTTAATTTACATTTAGAACTTGCCAACCTGAAAAATGAAAACGTTTTGATATATCCTTACAGCATTTTATTTTTTTGTTACATATTGTGTACATTGTTAAATTTTGACATGACATATTTAACCGACATTATTTTTTTAAAATAAATTTTGTCTATTTTACTACATTCCAATTATCAATACAGCTCATACTAATTATGAAATATACTATTCTGTTAATTTTTCTAAAATATAGATTTGGAGAATAAATATTTATTTTATGAATCTCATATTTTAAAAAAAATTTTGATCGGAACCACAATGTACAAATATCATTTTAAATAATATCATTAGTAACGCACCGTTGGATTAAATAGAAATTTTTTTAAATCCACTTTTCAAATTTTTTTGCACAAATTGAGCAAAAATAAAATTTATATATGAAAACTCATTGGCGTTCGTTAGGACCTAACCGGAAGCGTTATCTTAATTATTATAACCAAATTTTAACGTTTAACTAAAGTGATTTTAACGGATTTCAAGAAACTATGTAACGTGATGGTTTGCGATTTCAAAATGACCAGTCCCAATAAATATAGTTTATTTACAAACTTTACAAATCATTACTACTTAGAATCCTGGAGGAACTACGGGTGGAATCATCTTCAGTGTCTTCATCACTTTCATCATCATCTTGCCGCATCCATTCCATAAATTTTTTCAACTAAAGTAAATTAATAGGTTTTAATCAGCTATCAAAGTTGGTATGGTTCGTGTAACGAGATGAGAAACCTTTTTCATATACACACATTGATAACCTATCAAGTTTAAACTCTAAACCAGTGTTTCTCAATCACTTTACCATTGGAACACACTATCATTCACTTTCGTAAGATTGAATATTTTTCTTCGTTGTCGCTTAATTAAAAAATTAAGACTTACTCTTAGAAATTAAACAAACCAACTTTAAAATAATTTTTCGAGTGATAGTGTCACAAATTTAGAACTTGATAATCAAGTCCTCTGAAAGGTCAAAATTGTGAAAAAGTATAAAAAATAGCTAATACAGACAGTACATTCCAGTTAGTACAAAATGTATAAAAGAAAAATTTACTATTATAGTTACAGAAGTAATCAGGCCTATTAACATGCCATTTCAATATTGGGAGCCCTGACTATTTATAAACAATGAAAAAAATTACATCTATTAAGAATTCATTATTTTGAGCATCTTTGAAAAGGTCATCAAACCAACATTCTATAAAATGATCATCGATAACATCAATTTCATTATAAAGAAAGTGTAAAACACGTTGTATTGATTTAAATATAGTTTCATATTCCGGTTTTAAATAAAGAGTCTAACAAGCATATAAACAAAACAATTTCAAAGAAGTTACTGATATAGCATTTAATAAAATCATTTGAGCGGTTTCATGAGATTTGATGTATCTATTGATTACGGGATGATAAAATTGAAAGACTTTTTCAAAGAATTTGCAAAAAATGCCCACTGTAAACTCTTGTTCAGTTTCTTTGGATAGTTTCATGGTTAATTTAAACAAATTAATGATCAACAACTCAATTAGATTGGTTATATGGACATGTGAATAAGCATGTCTAAAAATTGTAAAATTTAGAAAAATTAAGATACTTTAGTGAATTAATTTCAATAATGGTATTTTCATAATTGGTTTTTTCGTTATATGAATCGACAAGTGTACAATAGAGTAGTTTTGAAAATTCTAAAATGTTACATTAATAAAATCATAGCACATTGCTCAACTACTAGTCAACCAAATAGGTTCTAATGCATGCGTTAACATTTAAATAAAATTGAACTTATTTTGTATTGAAAGAATCTCAGCAACCCTTCAAATAACACACCAGTCGCACAGTTTTCTCTCAAAGTAAATGAACCAGTTTAAATTTATACCTGAAAATTTAATTTCCATATTTTTTTCGGTTCCTTCATTTTCCGACTGAGTAAATTTATTGGGGTCAGTCTCGTCAACTTCATCATAATCAAAGAAGTCTTCCTCTGATGAATCGCTTTCCGTTTCCATATATGATGAACACATGGAAGTACTCCTGCGCCTTGCATATGAAGTATACGCAAAACAATTTGCCAGTGATCCCATATCGGGGCTAACTGTAATAGGTTCATCTTCACCGTCATTTTCCAATGGAACCGGGTATAATCTACGATTTACAATATGCACTCCATTTACACCGCCAATAATGACATTTGCAGATAAATAACAATTCGTTAAATTTGAAATGGAATGGATCGTACAATCATTTGACACAATGCAATTCTTCAAGTAAACATCTTTTTTTATGCAGACATTGTTCAATATTATACAATTTTTTAAAACAACATTTTCATCTAAAATAGATTAGGAATAAATTAACATTTTAAAATTACCAATTGTACAATCTTCACCAATATATGTATTGGTTAGAATGAGAGGTTTATTTATTTTGGTGTTTTTTAAAATTAACAAATTTTTAACACATTTACAACTTCTTAACTGGGTTAATTTGGGATTAGTATAAACATTGTAATGCGTTCTATTCAGATTGTAGTTGAATAGTTTTTCTGGGTAAAGTAAATACTGTTGTTGGATGATTCTTATTCTAAAAAACAATAAGTATGTTTTAGTGAATTTAATTACAAAGAGTTTCCCAACACTGTAAAATTTGATAGGAAATTTGTAGAGTTTGTAATGTTCAACAATTCAATGTATACATTGTATTGTAATATCTAAATGCAAGGTTAAAAATATAATGTTACTAAAATGCAAATTTCAATAAAAACAAAAATATACGTCATAATCAGCTAGAGTACTTGAAATTAAATTTTCAAAGGTTTTGAAATCAAAATTATCCACAAATAAATTTCCGCATCCTTCATGGCAAATGTAGAGTCCAGCAGAATATAAATTAAAGCGAATAATAAAGGATTGATCCGATTCAAACTAAATTTAATTTATAATTACAATTATTGATGAGGTCAATTATAAATTCACCTCTGTAATGGGCTTTCCAAGTCTTAGTGCTAAAATTCGCTGTGTATCCATACTCATAATGGCTGTTAAACTTTCATCTTCAGTATTCGGGCAAATGTAACCATATGATCGGTCCAAATCATCACCACATTCAAGATATATACTTGTCAGTATACAGTTTTTATCTTTGATTGAAATGTCTCTAAAATTCAAATAATAAAATTTGAAATTTCGACACATTACTTATAATTACAAGAGAATAATTAAAATTGTACTATGATTTCTAATTATTTTATATGACTGGTATTCACTTTCATTGGATTCTTATGAGGGTACTAGGTTGACTGTTATGTACTACGTATAAACAGCGCCTAGATCTGCCAAGTGCACATTTTTATTATACAAAAAAAATAAATTCACGTTAAATATCTAACTTAAAAATCTTACCATTCACTATTATCAATGCTTTAAAGAGGTGGTTCCCAAACTTGTTTCAGGTGGAACCGTCATATCGCATTAGTTTTTATCGGCTACTTTACATAAATATTGTGCTGACGCAAGTGCCATTTTAAAACGAACAATACCATTTTGAGGTTAAGCACTTGATTATGCGTTGATGATTTTAAAAACCTAGACAAAAATAGGATGAATCATGATTCCTTTTGATCTTATAGAAATCTATCTTAAACTATTAGTTATTTTTTTCTACTAATTTAAAACGCACTATACTATTTTAAGCTTAAGCATTTGATTATGCGTTAACAATTAAGAAATACTTAGACGGAATTCGGACAAATCATGATTCTTTTTTAACGCACATTACTTAAACTATTAGTTATTTTTGTCTAATTTACAAACATACTAAAAAAACCAAGAAAACATCAATGATACCAACTCTAAAGTGACGTTTCGATATTTACAGAAAAGTATTTTACAGCTTACTACAATTGCACATAATTGATATACACAATTGTAGTTTATATGATTCGACAAGTGTACAATATAGTATTTTGACGGTATGTCAATTAACAAAGGGCACATGGTTGAGGTACGAGCCACTAAGATATATAAAAAATTTGAGAGGAAAAGTGTAGATTTACCCAAGGGTTTGATTTTTAGCAACAATAGAAAAGATGAAAACTCTTTCTCAATTCCATAATAAAAATCATGCAAGTATTACAAAGTTCATCTCACTGAAAAATATCGACCTCACAAATAAAACTGTTGGATTTATCACTTTAAATATTTCTAATGCTAATATGCACTGAGGCATAAAATATTTATTGCAATCAAATGTAATTTTTGATTATTTAATCTAAACTTCAATCGACTTATCTCATTATCTAACGTTTTAACTTAAAATAATAGTAAAAATTGACGATTAATGAATGATCTAATCCATCTGTCCATTTAATAATGTCCGCATAATATTATGTAAAATATTACAGATCACTGAAAAATATTTGTAGCATATTTAAAATATTCAATATTATAAAATATAGTATAATATATATACTATGTCAATTAAAAAATAAAAATAAAGACCAAAAAATGTATAAATGTTATACATTTCAATAAAATATGTAATTAAATTTTAAATGTAAAAATATTAAAATTTTATAAATCGAATCTCAACGTCAACATTTAAAGTTTAAATTTGTTAAAAATACAAAGACTCAGTAGTCAAGATAAGATCACCTATAGTAATTTAGATATGTAGCATAGAATCCAGACAAGAAATTTAATTAGCAAGACAACAAGTTTTACTCGGTTAATTTATTATCGTAGCGTTAAAATTTAAATTAAATTGAAAATGGAGGAAGTACCAAAGAAAATTAAAAAAACACAAGATTTAAACTCAAATTCAAGTCCTAACCAAACCCCAATGGTTGATAAACTTACCAAGCTACCACAATCCAGAATAAAACAAATAATGAAAATAGACAAGGAAGTATCTCTAGTCAGCGCTGAAGCATGTTTTTTAACATGTCGTGCAACAGTATGATTAAACATAAAATGATGATTTAAAATTTAATTTTAGGACATGTTTATAAGCGTTTTATCGTATGAATGTAGTAAAATGGTGGAAGGTACAAAAAGAAAAACCTTAATAAAAATAGATTTTGGTATATAGAATGTAATGAAAATATCAATATTAATTTAGATAAAGTAATAAAACATGTAGAAAAATTTACATTCCTCGATGGTACCTTTTTTAATATACATGTATTTTTATAACTCATTTTAGATATGCTATAATCACCTGTGTTTATAAATAAATTCATTTAACGGTTTACTACTGATGAATCCATTTTGTACGACTAAAAACGATTCTCTCAGTAATCTTTTATCATGCAATTCTCGAATTACATCACCCATTGAATCACATTCTGCAACAGGAAAAAATCTAAATTCAATCATTTCGTTTTTTTCGTGCATCATATGTTCTCTGTATTTTTCAATTTTTCTAAATTTTATTGTACTTATTTATTTTTGTTTACTTTGTCATTCCTTTAGATATTCCGATTAATTCATTCTCGTCTTCGTCGTAAACTATTACCAATTTTTTTAAATTTGATTTTGTTATCCATTCAAATGTTAAATCTAATAAAAATTGTACGTTCGGTTTAACCTAAATTTAATGTTTTACAAATTTATCTATAGAATTACTTCATTGGTTTTATCGGCTTTGCCCCAAATTAAGGTATGGTAAATTTCTTTGTGTCGTTTTGAAAATTCAGACATTAGTAAAATTCCCAGATCTACTATACCTCTTGGTTTGTTTGTTACGTATTCATTTTTAGCCATTTTTCATTAATTCTTTTATGAAAAAAACTTTATTTACATGGTTTTATATAAATATTTTTATTGAGATTTGATTATCGTAATTTTTAAATAGCAACTTATTTGGATGTAATATTTTTATTTAAGTTAAACAGAAATTGTTATGTTGGTGGTTTTGTAATGGTAGTTAAGTTTTTGGTTCCACATTAACATATTCATATATTTGTCTCAATAGTGAATAGATCAGGTATGCTCTACCTGCGTTCTATTAGATTTAGGTGATTTGGAATGATATGAAGATGCTACATGAAGGAAAAATTCAATATACCCTCAGTTGCTACAAAGTCGTTCATCCCTAGTGTAAATAAATACGTATCTAAATTGTAATTCCATACATTACATTACTATTGACACAATTTTAATCCATATTTCGTTCACAGTTGAGAACTATATATATTGTAATTTCACCTTAAGTCCCTAAATAAGTAAAAACATGACACAAAATTAAAAAATCATTGAAGCGTTGACTTAATTTTAACAAAAACAATATTCTGGTGATATCGATTAAAAACTAAAAATGGTATCAGTTTTAATCATTATGTTTAATATATCAGTAAAATAATCAAAAACGATTTAGTAGTCATAGATTAAATAAGGAAATATATCCTTTATTGTAAATTGCTATCTTAAATATGTAATCCTATAATTCTGAAATGAAGGTTTAATAGAATGAATTTGAAAAAAAGTTACAAATAAAGAAACAGTTTTGTATTTACATAATGAGAAAATTAAGTCAATATATCTAATAGATTGCATTTTATACACATCAAAAGTGATACTATATAATCCAAAGAAAAATTGGGGACAATTAACAAAACAAATATCTTGAATTGTAAATAATAATTTGAACATTACATATGATTGATACACTGGTAACTTTGGAAGATTGTGATTTGATAGATTTGGATACATGTTTTGAAGGATGTACGGAAGATGACTGGTATAATATATACATGGAATAATCTATATCATTATATAAACGGTGCAGTAGCTCTTTAAATATATTTTAAAATTTTTTTAAAATTATAGGAACTTGGGCTAAGTTTTAGCAATCAATACATTCAGATGTGTAATGTTATGTCGAAACAAAAATTAATAACATTAACTATTAACTTTTGATCATGCTAGAACTATTTTAATTATAATTTAAATAAATTTAAATTTTTTTGTACAAAAATATTATATGAAATAAATATAACTTTATTATATAAATATTTTATTTTAATTAGCTGCCCCTGGGCAGAAAAGACAGACAATGAAGACGGATTACATTATGTAGACATACTTTGTTTACATTACATTGTTACTAAATAATTTAGACCAGAACAGTGGTTGTCCGCTTAACTAACTTACCGCAATATTAACTATATTATAGCTCAGTGATGGCAAAAGGTGTGTTTTTGTATTAAAAATACACACTTGAGGTATTTTTTTAATACACTCCACAAATTATACATCTTAAAAAATCAAAAGAATTAGATTCCATGAGAAAACATGATTGACTTGTTTTTGAAACAATTCAGAAAAATAATAATAATTTTTGATATAAGTAACAGTTAATTTAACTCACATGTCAAAAAAATTATTTTCATATCATTGTCTTCAATTTAATTTAATTAAAAAATGTACATTATAAAATTTGACATACAAATGTATTATAATTGGAATGTAGCTGTGGCTTACCCATTTTTATAGATGAGGAAGCCGGAGAAATAATTATTTTTTTTATTAAATGTTTGTATAATACGTGTTTGACAAAATAAAATTCCATCGATCCCTTAGGAAATATTCCTGTTTATTATCCATAAAATCTAGGTTATTAAAGGGAACACAGAGTTATAGAGCTAGTGAAATGGCAATGAATATGGACGCTTACTACAAGTCTATTTCGGAGTCTATAATAATAGAAAAAGTTATGGAGTACTACAAGTCAAACCCAAAAGACAGCCTAACCAAATTTAACGGTATGTAATAATATATGCTACTCGTTTTGATGTTTTGTACTACGTACAAGAAGAACCTAGCTCTGCCGAGGGGGGACTTATCTAATTCTACCAGTGGCGTAGCGTCATAGTGTGCAAGGTGTTCGCCAAACACCCTAGACAATTTAAAATTTAAAAAAATTATATTTAATAAATAAAATAATTTTTATAATTTAAGTTTGATATCACATCATGATATCGTTCANAAAATTATATTTAATAAATAACATAATTTTTATAATTTAAGTTCGATATCACATCATAGTTCATATTCGATATTCATATAATATGTCAATAATAAATTATAATTTATTAATTATCTGTTAAAATCTATCTTTAAAAACATCAGTACAAAATTTTAAACTCATAATAAATTTGTACATGGTAAAAATTGGATATCTATTTTCTATAGAGATTTAAATTCTAAAATTATACTTAACTTAAGGTGTCTTGAAAATTTAGCTAACAATTTCATAGAATCTTAATGATAAATTTATGCTCACATTTATAATATGAAAATATTTTCTATAGAGATTTACATTGTCAAATTTTACTGAAGGTGTGTTGAAAATAAAATGAACAACTTACACTTAGATATAGATTTAGACTTTAATTTAAATACAGTATTTTATTTCTAATTGGTCAAAAATTTTATTTACAAGAATGAAACAAATTAAATTCATATCAAATACAAGTTATCTTTCAAGCATANGAACAACTTACACTTAGATATAGATTTAGACTTTAATTTTAATACAGTATTCTATTTCTAATTAGTCAAAAATTTTATTTACAAGAATGAAACAAATTAAATTCATATCAAATATCATCTCAAGTTATCTTTCAAGCATACTTTATACAAGTGGTTTTCAAATTTTCTGTATTCGCGACCCCTTATGAACTTTTCTTTGTTTCAGTATTAATTTTAAATTTATTTAAAAATGTTTTATTACCAAGTAACCATTCCCGAATACCTTGTGAGAAAAGTCACGCTACGCCACTGTTCAACGAAAGAATAGAATAATTTTTAGATTGATGTATCGCAAAAAGTTTTCAGATTGAAATGTGTGTCGCCAACCAAAATGGGTTGGAAAGCACTGACTTATAAGATAATATAAAATAATTTTGAAAGGTACATTTATTATTTATAAAATTAGTAAAATTATACAGTATTAAATATATAAAAACCCGTCCATCTATTCATTTGCTTCTGGAACTAAATTAAAGATATAAAATAATTTCAATTTTATTAGCATTTAAAATATATATTTAAAGACTCGTGTAAATTAATCAACTAAAGTTACTACTTAATGTACGCTAACATATAAATACTTATTACTTATAGAACCTAATTTGCCCTACTTGACACCACTGATAATCAAAAATAGGGTCCCAGAAAGATTTTTAAAAGATGCGGTTCTTAGCACGGTAAAGAAAAAATTTATTGTGATATTGCTAGTGCGTGGTAAAGAAGTTTTGGAGTCGTTGTACTGGATAGTCTTTTTACTCCGTATTTGTAACTGTTATTTACGTCGTAAATAGTTTGTTAATATTATTCCCAAATTATAGGCTTAGTACTACCAGGGGGCCTAAGGAGTCTGATGGGCCTGAGATTAAAAAAAATTATTATATTAAATTAAAAATAAATTTAATTTCTTTTAAAACCACAGGGAAGGATAACACCGTTAACACATGATGGGATCTCAAATAGTTGTATAAAAAATATTTTTACTGTTGAAGATTACTGCTGACTTTGAAGAAGGAGATGTTTTAAGATGTGTTTTTTGATATATAATCAAATGTAATTAAAACGTTTTAAATACATTTTAATAAAAAAAAAGTAATATGAACTCTCTAGAAGCCAAGCTAAAAAATTGAACTGTGTTTATTCTAATCGATTAATTTTTATAAAAATTGTATGACGATACGTAAAATGTGATGCAGATTCGTGACAGGTGAGTAGTTTTTTTTGTATTATTAGTTTCTGCGTTTTAATTAATTAAAATCAGATAAAATAACGAAAATACTTTATTATCTTCAAAAAATAATGATTAATCATGAAAACAATTATTATTGGTGTTGAAATTCAAAGTAATTTATAATTAAAACGAATAATTCTGTCATTATAAAAGTGAAATTTTAGTTTATCAATTCACCAATAATTATCTAATCTTTAACAACCTCTTAATGTTCACTATCATAATCTGACCAAATG
Source organism: Intoshia linei (assembly GCA_001642005.1). Taxonomy (NCBI): domain Eukaryota; kingdom Metazoa; phylum Orthonectida; family Rhopaluridae; genus Intoshia; species Intoshia linei. The sequence goes on along the minus strand of LWCA01000142.1, from coordinate 26,096 downwards.
ATCAAGCATTCCTTTAATGTTTTTTGATAATTGAGAATTTTTAATAACGACATATTATTTTTCACATATCAAAGCATACTCTCTGCTCATGTGCTAATTTTTTTTTTTGAACAGCCCTAATATACATATACAAAGTCGGGCGGGCCGTACTTATATTTGAAACGGGTCGCAAGTTTGGCATGGCTGTTGTATGTATTAAATAATATATATGAAAAATATACTAGTATCTGAAAGCTCTCCTTCACTGTAGACGCAAATGTCCATAGTGTGCCCTGATTCCAAACATCGCTTACATATGTCTGTAACGTTGCAATATTCTGTCGTATGGCCTATTTCACCACAGCATGAACAATCTACAATTAATTTAAATTTAATAATTGAAATGACAAGATAAAAGTAGTACATATTGTTGTTGTACTATCAATTTTCGTATTAGAAGAAATTTTTAGCGTAAATGTAATTTTCTAAATTTGATTGTGGCTTCACATAGGCTAACCATTAGCCAGTTACCATATTATATTCGTTAGAGGTACCAAAAAATTTTTATATAAAAACTATGCAACAATGTACACTAGGGGTGTAATTTTTTATATACTTTTTTTCGAAATTTCATTGTCCAAATATTGATAAAGTTGCGTATGATAGTTTTATGATAATCGTGAAAAGAAGAAAAATTTTTGAAAATTTTTAGTGGAAGAGCTTGCCATTTTAAAAATTTCATACAAAAACTAAAATATAACTTTATTTACTGGAATGTTACGATGAGATCCTGTAGTTATGTTTTGGTTATTCACTTTGCATCTTTAAATTCAATTCTACCTCATTTATTTTTGTTTTTAGTGAAAATTTTCATAAAATTATAAGAACTTTAAACATCTATAAAATAATAAGAATTTAACTTGAAATTTAAAAAAAATCCAGAAACTCATACAAGCTAAGAAAATATCATACAAGCATGGCAAAAAAATTTAAAAATAATGACTTTAAAAACTCATATTTCGTTAAAATGGATAAAAGAAAAGATTACTTTTTACTTCTTCTGTATTTCCATTAATCAATTTTCCACAATTTTTGACGAGATGGGTAATGGAATGGCAATTGAAACACGTTTTCTGATTTCTAGGATGCATTAAATAAAATGTATTTGATAATCCGTATCGACAACTTATGAAAATTCTGTTAATGAAACAAATTCAATAATAATGAATTACTATAATTTTAATTATAAACAATTATCACTATGCAAAAAACAATTTTGTAAAACAGGCTTAGCGCAAATGCAGTCTCTTATGATGCATACAAACAATTTTATGAAATTAATTAAAATTTTCTTTCTCATATATAGTAAATTGCTAAGAATGTGTTTGTAATAGATGTGACATTTAAAAAAATTTTTAAAGAAATTAAAAAACATACCATGTAGATTAGATGCCATTTTTAATAAAATTACAATCACATAACTAAATCTGAAAATGGCTTATTAATGAACTTGCGCAATGATCGAATTAGGCAAAATATTGGTAAGTTAATATTTTCTGTTTTAATAAAATATATGAATACTAAAATGCTTTTTTGATTGTGTAGTCGTCACTTATTCAGATTGAAATTTTTTGTGTGTATTAACAGGATACAACTATACCACTTGTAATTTTTTTTAAATTCTAGGGCTGTTTTCATTAAAAAAAAAGGTAATTTGGGGTTTTGGCCTTGAAGATGTAATATTTTTGAATTTAAATTTATGATAAGATCCATCATTTTAAAATCCGTATATGAGTATATATTTTTTTAAATTCTCGAACTGGTTTGATTTTCAAAAAAAAAAAACAATTGGGCTTTTTAACCCGTAAAATGTGAGTTTGGGAAGTTGAAATAATTTTGCTAACACCCCGTAAAAAATTTAATTGAAATGTCGACTTTATAAAATTCTAATACTGGTAGTTATTGAAATAAACTGTAACACACAAACAAATATTGCATAGCATATTATACATTTAGAATAGAATAGTAGAATAATACAATTTAGGCGGATATTCTTTTGTGCATCAGTCAATGTCAGTTTTTGCAATGAACATCGATACTTTAATCACTAAAATAAAGTGGCCAGAAAAATACATACTCTCAATTTTAGTTTATTTGAAATAAATTTAAAGCCCAAAATTTTTATTCATCATCAATGATGAATTATTACATATAAGTAGTTTTGGCTTTACATTTATCACCAAATAAACTAAAATTGAGAGTATGTATTTTTTCTGGCCACTTTAACTAAAACCAAAATATTGGATATAATATAAATTTATTGTAGAGTAAAATGAGTACATTTCAATGTACTCAAACATTATAAAAGATAAGGAGTAATGAAGAATGATGTTAATTCTGCTGCTCTTCATCTAAATTAAAATATATGAAAATATGTAGTATAAAAATTTTGTTTTGCAAGTGTCATTTTCTAAAAATATATTATCACATAATCATTATATATGTATTATAATATTATTAACAGTTGGCGACTCCACATTAAATTTTAATCTCCTAATTATTAAATTGTAAATAATAAACTTTTTTTGTGTGAAAATTTTGAATAAATATAAATTAGGTCCCTGCAATTATTATATAAAGTTGTGGACACCCCTAATTTGCTAAATAATAGTCGAAAGAAAATATAAGTATAAATATTAAAAATTACCAAAAGCAATATATTCTCCTGGTTCATACAAGCAAATACCAATGTGATGGCCGACGTCACCACATCGCTTGCAGAGTTCTGAAATGTTACAGTATGGCCGTGTGTGACCCACTTGACCACAACACAAGCATTCTAGAATTTAATTAACAAATAATAATAATACATGTATTAAAGTTTCAATAATAATCGGTTTCAAAATTATAATATTTGATAAGAACCCATTTAAAATATAATTTTTACAGAGCCGTACCAGATACCGTCCTCAGAAATTTTTAGCCGCAAAAGTTTCATCATAAATGTTGATTTCAGATATTTATTTCTACACCACTGATTCTTATTCTTTTTCACGTAATTTTTTAATTTATAAGGTCCTAAGTTATAAAAAAATTTCTAAAAAGTTAATTGATTAAAAATTATTATAATGACAACTTAATAATAAGAGTTATTGAAGGTATTACATGCAACAGCTATTTGCAATCGGTGGCCCGCAAAATAATTAATGTGACACTTTGAGTGGATACAAGTGTGTTGGAAAAGTCTACATATACCCTATTTTTGATAAAGTAAGTGTAATAATACTTTAAATATTTTTTTATTACTATAAAAATACGTAAGAATTTACTAAAAATATAAAAAAGTGGAAATATATTCATAGAATTTTTTTATATTAATTAAAAACAATATTTTTAATGATAATACTTTTGCAAAGTCTACATGAGCCATTCTCTAGAAAATAACATAAATATTTCAATTTAAGTGACCTACAGGGAATAATATTCAAGACTCATATTCATAAAATATTTCGGAAAAATAATATATTAAACTAAAATGTTTTTTTGACCGTGAAGTCGTCACTTATTCAGATTGAAATTTTTTTCAGGATACAACTGTACCACCTGTAAATTTTTTTAAATTCTAGGGCTGTTTTCATAAAAAAACAAAAGGTAATTTGGGGTTTTGATCCTGAAGACATAATTTTTTTAAATTTATATTTATGATAATGTTTATGATTTTAAAGTCCGTATTAGAGTATAGATTTTTTTAAATTCTCGAACTCGTTTGATTTTCAAAAAAAAGATAATTGGGGTTTTTGACTGGTAAGATGTAAATTTGGGAGGCTGAAATTTATCTTATTATCACCTGGAAATAACTGTAATTGAAATGAGGACTTTATAAAATTCTAAGACTGGAAGTTATTGAAATAAAGTGGAACACACTCAAACAAATATGGCGTAGCATATTATATAAGTAAGAATATATATTACTGAGGTGTTGAAGTGAAAAAATGCATACTTTAAAGCAGACATTCTCAACCCTTTTTCGCTGTGGACCCCTAAGATGATATTACAAAAAACCTGTGCACCCCAAAAAAATTAATAATAATGAAAATTTTTAATGAATTATTACATTTGAGTGAAACGAATGATGGTCAATAGACATGGAATACTCTATTTTTGCGAGATGATAAACTTGATGAACTATTAATATTAACCTTTAACCCGTTAATGTTCCCAAAATGCAACATGTTGTTCAGGTATTGTTTACGATAGATTATTAATTGTTTACTATATATTTTATCAGATCAATAAAAAGTAATATCATCCCTGTGAAAAATTAATATTTTATATTCCTTGGTTAATGTTTCATAGAATCATGAATATTGATTGATTGTTTGTCCCAACGTCAATACGAAATTTAAAGCTTTTTTTATGACTAGAAACTTGGCTCGGTCATAAATTTTAATAAAAATAATAAAAACGCTGCTCCTAAAATAGAACAATAAAGGTTTCCCAATAAGTTTTTACACTTGTAAGTAATTTAATTTTATACCAAAGAATTTACTTTTACAAGATTTGCATGTTTTATATTAGTATTTCTGAGTCCTTTATGTTAGTCAAAATGTCTATAATATGTAATAAATGTATATAATTTTTATGGACCCCGTTGAGAATGGCTGCTTTAAAGGTTAAGAAAACCAATCCTTTGTTGTAATGTTAAGTCAAATTGAAAAAAATTTTATTCAAAACGGGAGCTAATATGAAAATGATTTAAAATCCTAAATTAAGATAAGGTTCAAATACAAAAAAAATATATAAGAATATTTTTTTTAGAATAAAAATTGAAGCATCAAAGCATAATGATGTCTGTGCCGATTTTACCATAAATCATAAAGACAGCACAATATTTACAAAGTATTTTGCTCAAGTCTGTTACATTCAAACATTTTTTTAACATTGTAAATATACATTTAAATTTTACATATATTTCATAATTTAAAAAATACAATTTTGTTAAAATAAACAAAAACATAATTACCTTTTAGTACATTCTTCCTACGAATCTTTTTACAATTCCTGACGAGATGATCAGCAGAGTCACAATTAAAGCAAGTTTTAACGTTTTTAGAGTACATCTTTATAATATTTGTAATGACAGTTTGTTAATTTTTTAAAATTCAATTAATGAAGCAAACAAAACAATTAAAAATCAACAATTGCAGTAACCATGTAATATTACAACTTATTCAGATGTATTGTGTAATTGAAAGTCTGTCATGAGCAGGGATGGAAACAGTGCTGCTGTTTTTTGTTGTGCAGACACCAAGTGCTTTTTAATTTAACAGAAAAATTGATTTCTATTAATAGCAAAAATAAACAGCAATATTTTATAATTTTTTATTTATTTTTATTATTGGAGCAAAATACTGTGACAATCAAAAGCGCAGGTTTTATAAAAAAATAGCTGCTCGTTTAAACCGTAATTTTTCAACAAATAGATCATTCCATATTGTTCCATCATTTTTAAGTGATACCCAAGGATATGACGATGGAAGAAAAAGAGTTGGTGCTAAGCCTAGACTCTCTGATAGAATAAAAAGTACGATAATGAGGTGAAATTTAATCCTGCATAAGGAGTAGGGGATGTTGCTGCAATTATGAGCTCAAAAAAATTAAAAGTGTCTAAATCTTTGGTTTACAATGTGATCAAAGCAAGCCCAAATATTATTCTAGTTAGATATAAACCAATACATCAAATTCTTCCAAGACACTAGTTCGCAAAAGTAAAATGGGCAGAGGCCTATCTTAAAAAAAAATAGATACAAAAAAAATATCATTTAGACAGACGAAAAAATATTTAATTTAGATGGATCAGTTGATTACAATTATTATTGGCATGATTTGCGTGATAAAATTCTTGTAACAGTGAATGGAAGGTTCAGTGGAGAAGGTATTATGATTTTGGGTGCTTTCTCCAGTGGAGGTATTAAGTGTACAGTCAAAGTTGACGGTAATATAAGTTCAATCAAATACACTAGTATTTTAGAGAAAAACCTCATCCCTATTTTTCCTATTAGCGACGAATTAAAGAAAAATTTAGTGTTTCAACAAGATAATGCCAGTTGTCACACGTCTCACTTAAAAAAAACGTTTTTAAATAACCATTGTAACGATATTATAGAGTGGCCTGATCTCTCTCCAGATATCAACCCTATTTAAAAAGTATTTGGTATCATGGCGAAACAACTCTATGCTGGAAATAAACAATATAGTCATCTAGGTGAACTACGAATAGCGCTAATGAGTATATGGCGGACTATCGCTGATGCAACGTTTATTAAACTGACAAACTCAATTCAAATCGAAATATTGAAGGTAGGAGGGTAACGAATTGATTATAGTCATTGCTATTGAAAACAATCATTATGTAATTTATGTAGTAATAATAATAAAACTTAGTGTTGTTATAATTGTGGACACGTTATTTATTGTGATTTTAACTATTTTATTGATAATTTTTTTTATTTTGGTTTTTTCAAAAATATTTTTTTATTAATAAGGAAGCTATGTCATAATATTTTGTTGTCTTTAAAATTAGTAGACGGCATGTATGTAAGAAATTATATTTATCGTATATATCTTTTTGAATATAATAATAGTTTTGACAGCACAAATCGAAGAATAGTATATAAAATCATGTATTATTAATCGAAGAAATACATGTAAATGTTGTAACTACATGAAATTAATCGAAGTCCCGCCATTCCAGTGTTACAGGTACACAAATAATGATGGTAACTTACTAATTTTAACTGAAATTAACTTTATTTTTATTTTTTGGTAGATTGTTGATAAATAACAAATGTACGAGGGTTATTCTTAACGAAATTAAAAAATTTTTTTACCGTTTTGTTCAGCATAGCAAAAAACCCAGATGCTGAAATATACTTTTTTTTTAATTGGCAAAAGTAGTAAAAGTTAACACTAATTTACATAACATTTCGTCATGTATATAACGGAAAACGAATAAAATTAAAGGTTAAATTAATCCATGCCATTTTTTGGTTAAGTAATTACTATACAACAGTCAAACAATGAATATATCTACCAAAGAATAATATACTCTAAAAAAAATTCCAAAATTAATCTTTTTAAAATTTTATTTGAACAATTCAAATTGTTCAGAAGTGCGCATGCGGCCTTAATACCGAACTTTTCTTACCTCGGTACTAAACTGTAGTAGCTACAGTATAAGCAGATTATAGTGCTTTGCTGCTCAAAACTGCTTTGTGTGTTCCAATGTAATCAGTGATCACTCAATCGGCTTCATTGTATATACAAAATGCTTTTCCGGTAATTTTAAATTAGTAAGGGACCTAGACTTTTAAAAAACACAATTTTTAAAATAGGATTTCAAGGCTAGTGTATTATCGTAAATTTCCATTCTAGGTATTGACATCTTCACGGTGAAAAAATCATTTACTTCATGTATTTGATCAACTACAAGTAAAAATTAGCACGAAAACTATAATGCGAATATTCATGAATTTTTAATAAATTTTTATGAAGAATTCAAAAATCTCGTTTTCAGAGCCATTTATGTCCGGTTTTTACTAACTGGTCCTTGAAAATATTTCATTAACCGCCTGTATCCTCGTATTTAATCTGCACTGATGACGGCGTACCGTAACATTTAATTCTCTACCATCCACTGTAAAAAACTCTACTCTAAGGATATGAGTTTATAAGATTATAATTTTTGCTTTTATTTATCATTATTGTTGTTAACTAATTGTAAAATTATAAAATAAACAAATTCTTAATTATTTAGCTCAAACAAAATTTTCCCCATAAATTCAATAATTTGCAATAATTGATACAGGTTAAATTTATTTATTATTCCGAGGATATTGTAATTCATAACAATGGATTCCTGCATTGTCAATCCTTATTAATTTTTATGTCTTTAAATAAACGTAAATTGGTATATAATTTGTTTAGCGTCACTATATTTAAATCAGTGTACCAAATGAAAAAATTAGATCACAATTTGCGGCCCATATACAATTTCTGGGAAACTACAAAAGCTAAGAGGTAAATATGTACTTTGTGTTACATTAGAATAGATATGAGCAACTTAGACGTTAGTACAAATACATTGTAGTGTTCCAAATATAATAAACTTTAAATTATTCACTACCTTAAATATTCATACATTGTTAATTCTCACGAATGAATTGAATCAGATTATATGTTAACATATACATTTGGTATTATTTATAGTTAAACATAATGGTAATCAAAAAAAAATACATATTGGAATGTGTTATCATTTAGTAAACAATGGACGACACTTTAAAGAAAAGAAGAATACTATATGGAATTTTAACCACTGATGAGTTTATCGATTCAGATCCTCGTACATTATCAACGGGACAAATATGGGAAGGATTTGAAACTCACACTTCTGCTCATGGGATACCTCACGTTTATAATGCAAGAGGTATTCTTTTTTTTTATTATATGTATTAATATTTTTAATATACAGCCTAATTCCTGTTTAACGGAATTCGTTTATAACGGGGAAAAATTCATGAATAACGGACTGTGAATTTTTCTAAAGTATAAAAATTCTGTTAAATTTTAACTTAAAATGACTAGCATCATAATTATATTAAACTTTTTCGGTTCAAATTAAAAGCTTTAAATACGTAAAACATTTTATTTTCTTCTTGATTAATGATGATAATAATGGTTAATTATATGAAATCAAATGACCTGCAAATATACAAATTGTAGGTAAGTGGAACAAAAATCAAAATATTTATTTTTATGGACCGCAAGGGAAACATCAAGTATAAAAAATTGATAAAAAAATTAAACATTTTTAATCATAGGATTTAGTAAAATCGTGTTTTTTAAAAAAATATTGGAAAAAGATGATTTCTTATTGAGGGTTGGTAAAATTTCATTTTTTGTTTTGGATTTTGGAATAAGAAGTTGTTGTTCATAATATTTAGTAAAATCGGATTTTTCAAAATAATATTGGAAAAAGAGGATATTTTCATTAAACGTTGGTAATATTGGAGTTTTATTTTTGGGTTGGAATAAAAGGTTTTTTATAAGATTTAGTAAAATCGGATTTTTCTCTGAGGGATTTCAATGGTATTTTTTATTAAATTTGATTAATAGTGGTATAAAATTAGTATTTTTTAAATAATAATGTAGCGATCGTTTGGGGTTTTGGACAATTAGCATCTAGAAACTCTGTAATAAATATTAAAACTTTTATAAAAATAGACAAAAGTTGATCAAAATTTTTCTATATTTTATTTGAGTCTCACGAACCCCAGCCATATAATTTTGGATTCAATCGGAAACCACTGTTTTAATGTATAAATTATTTATAAAAAATTCCTCTTTAACGGAATGAGATTTTTTCAGGACCAATTATTCCAATAAACGAGGAATTAGCCTGTATTATCAAAGCTATATTTTTATAGGTCCCATCAAAAAGACTTTATGGTTTTTATTGTTTGTGGCAGCTTTGTGTGGGTTAGGATACAATTTGTATCTGCTAATAAACAAATACATTTCTTACGATGTTAATGTAGTCTTAAAATTGAAATATGAAAGAAATCTCATGTTTCCAGCTGTAACTTTGTGTAATAATAACCCGATAAAGTTATCTGTTTTAAAAAATGACGCAACATTCAAAGATTTTTCTGATTCTACTACTCAGACTAGAAAACGTCGACAAGAACCTCCACCGACCGGTATTATTGTTATAAAACAAATTATGAAAATTTTCGGCTTAGGAAATTAATAGATGAGGGGTGTCTAACTCAATTTTCGTGGATGGCCCAAATGTAAAATTTTTACTCATACAATTATTAAACTAACAGTTTTAATTAATTAACAATAATTTTAATTAATAAAATTAAATTAGAACAATAATAATGGAATAAGTCCATAACTAATGTTAAAATTGTGATCATGAATAAATACATTATAAAAAATGTATAAAAAATAAAAATAAAAATTTATGTGAAACAATTTTGATATTTATAAAATTTTATTTGTTAATATCAAATTTTTCAAGCCATGTTAAGAAGGGACGCTGGCATGCAGTCTCCACCTATATTTTGAAAAGCTCTATACCAAGGTTTTCAATTATGCGACCCGCGTTATAATATAAAGTTCATGTTTTCGAAAAAAAATTGATGGGAATATTTTTATCTTCGGTGGCCTCGAGCTGGATATCCACGGCTCTAAGTTGTTGAATGAAATGTATAAGGAATTTATAATATCAATTTAAAAATAATTTTATTGTTAAAATAAATCTCCCAGATATAGAATCCCTGATTTAAATTTTCCTTAAAATTACATCAGGTAATCAACATTTTACCAAGCACTGGCACAAAATATATATAAACAATAAAAAAGCTTCCCTCATTCTTTGAAAAGTAATTTGTAATAATTCAGTTTAAGAACACCTGCTCTATGACATGCCATTAGAAATTTTTTAAGCCCACCTTTTAATATAATGTTTTATAATAGATACATCTGAACCTGCTCCAACGGGGGGCACCGAACCTTCACCAGATGGAGGTACAGAACCTGCACCCGATGGAGGTACAGGAGGAAGTGCGGAACCTGCGCCCGATGGAGGTACAGAAGGAAGTATGGAACCTGCACCCGATGGAGGTACAGAAGGAGGTATAGAACCTGCACCCGACGGAGGAACGATGGATCCAAATCTGGAAGGAGGCACCATGGACCCTAAGCAGCTAAATGAACCTCCACCGGAACCAACTGGTAATTATATTTAGCAAACTAAATTAATGAATGTTGTTGTAATAATAATTGTAATGTTAAAATATAGATGAACAACGAAAAATTCAAGAAAATCAACAACAAGTATTTGGGGAAGGTGTTATAATAGAAGAAAATCCTGATAGAAGCGAATTTAACAATTTCTCAGATGAAAATTTTGATCCAAATTCCATTAATCAAAACTTGCAAGGAATTGGTATTGAATCGAACAACCAAAGTATATATTTTACTTCTTAATTGTTTCTGTTGTACAATGTATATATATCTAGACCTACCGACTGAACAAGTTTATCAAGAACACAAGGTTTCTTTTTCAGAAAACGATATTATGGACAGTCCTTTTTCTAGAGGTTTATTTTTAGTTTAAACTGGAACAATAAATAGTAAATTGCTATATTAAGTTGGAAATCCTTTTCATGTATAAAAAGTAATGTCTGTGTCATACTGTGTGACTCACACAGACTGTCAGTGAGTCATCGATTAACAATAAATAAAAAATTAAAAGCAATATAATTTAAATAACTTAATTTTTATGTGGTGTTTGTACGAAGTACATAACAGACAACTCATACATATATAAAATCCTTACATATATAAATTAATTTATATTTATTTATTTGTTACTTATATTTACACCTAATAAACTGTTAAGAAAGTAATTGACGTAGAGTTATAATAACAAAAGTTAAAGTAGTGTTTTTCGAAAGTAATGTTTTATTGAAAATTTCTTTCGAAATAATTTTTTTTGTTTGTTTTATATATAATAAAATGAGTATTCGAATTTTAAAGAACATGTATTCTGGGAAGCGTTTTGACATCATTAATATTGTCGTAAATCTCAACCTGTAATTTTTATTAATTTGAGTAATTTTGGTTGTAATTCTACATTTTCTGTTATTTTTGTGGTTCCATTTTTTTCAAAGGGTTATCAACTGGTGAGCTAAACGAATGAATAATAATAATATAATTGATTATAATGATTATTAATTTTATTGATCTTAGGGTCATATAAAGATAAAAGTGGACGTATTTCGGCCGAACAAGACGACAAACGGAATAAATTCTTAAATCTATTTGATAAGAAATCTCTCAAAGAAAAAGAAAAAATGGGTTATACTTTAAATGAATTCATCCTTGATTGTAATTATAATGGATATGGATGTATGAAAAAGTAATATTTACATCATTAGATTAATTTGGGGCCAAAAAGATGTCTAATATCGAAATTGAAAATTTACTTTTATGTAACTTCTTAATTAACAAAAATAAAATCTAGCATATTTATCAATGAAAACCTCATTTAGTATCTAAAATTTATCTATAATTATAATAAATACATATACAATATATTTACTACGTAGTGTGTTCAACTTAATTTTTTTATAAACTCAGTACAGTAAAACTCAGACAAACAAAGAATTGTAATAAATGTAAAAATGATAATAACAAAGTTGTATTCTTTTAGTAATTCGTTGTTGAAGTCTTAATTTAAATTTTAAAAAAATGTTTTGAAAATAAGAATTTGAGATTGAAAAATTGCGAAGGAATGAATTATATAGATTTTCACCCATATTTTTTCATTGGAAATTTGAAAACGTTAAATGAACATTTTTTATGAAATTGTAGGATCAATATTTACTTTTTCAATATTTATTTTAATCGAAATATTTGAAAAATGTGTTGATAATATATTAAAAATTATATTTACCGGTAATGCGTAGATTTCTGGAGTTGAAATTTTGTATTTACATCAACTGGAATAAGCTCTATCAGAATAATCTTTTTTTTAAATTTTCGGACTGTAATTATTTCACATTTTATGTTTTACAATATTGTTAATAAAATATTTCGAAAAAAAATATATGAATACTAAAATGCATTTTTGACCCTGAAGTCGTCACTTATTCGGATTGAAATTTTTTATGTGTGTTAACAGGATACAAATGTACCATCTGTAATTTTTTTTAATTATAGGGCTGTTTTCATAAAAAAAGAAGAGTAATTTGGGTTTTGGCTTTGAAAATATAATTTTTTTAAATTTAAATTTATGATAATGTTTATGATTTTAAAATCCGCATCAGTGTATTTTTTTAAATTTAAATTTATGATAATGTTTATGATTTTAAAATCCGCATCAGCATTTAAATTTATGATAATGTTTATGATTTTAAAATCCGTATCAGCGTATATATTTTTTTTTAAATTCTCCAACTTGTTTTATTTTCAAAAAAAAGGACAATTAGGCTTTTTGACCCGTAAGATGTGAGTTTGGGAGGTTGCAATTTATTTTCCCAACACCACCGGAAACAACTGCAATTGAAATGTAGAGTTTATAAAATTCTAAGATTGGTAGTTATTGAAATAAACGGTAACAAACAAACACAGAAACAAATATTTCACAGCATATTATAAAAGTAAGAATTAATATTAATAATTTTAGAGATTTTGTACGTTTTTTTTCGACTGTCAATGGAAACTGCTTTACTTTCAATTCTGGATGGAATCAATCTCACCCAGTATATCGTAGCTATAAGCCTGGAAATCAACATGGTACATTATCAATGAATACTAATCTTACTTTATACGCCGGAAATTTAGAAAACTTATTTAAAATTTTTTTTTTGAAATTTCTGGCTCAGATAGACACACAGACAGACACATATTTTTAACAATTTAACTTTATATAACTAAGGAATGTTTTTACGGGAAAAATGATTTTCCTGAAAACCTGTAACTAAGTTGTAAACCTGTAAACCTGTAAGTACATTCTGCAAATTTGTAATATTAGGATTAACAATAATTAAAGTATAGGTATTTATATATGTTAATATTATAATTTGATAAATTTTTACCTATCTTATTACTCTTATATTATATATATATTATCAATATAGGTCTGAAATTGACTCTTTTCATTGATCAAAGGGAATACATTTCTCAGTTTGTCCAGGCTGCAGGTGCAAAAGTACTCATTCATTCACAAAAAATTATGCCGTTTCCTGAAGATGAGGGTAAACCTTACATTAAAAAAGTTTACTATATTTATAAAGGGCGTCTACATAAATTCAACCATTTTTACTAAAAATCAAAATATACCAACCCTTACGGGAACATTCCAGTTTTATCAATCCTAAAAGGAAAAATCCAATTTGATCGAATTGTCGCGTATTCTATAAAAACTCAGTATCATACATAAAACAAAAAGAAGTTATTAAATAGAAGGATTATCGATAAACAGATATTATAACCGCTTTAATACTTACTTATGATAAACAAATAATAATTTTTAAAACGAAATTAAAAATTTTTATTTATTATGGATTTTTCTGTTGTTGAAATAGTATATATTTGCTCTATTAAATGTTTTAGTGGTCTCTCTCGGTTTCTAAGTAAAAATCAATTACATCCAATCTTTTTTTCACGATAGACATCGAAAACATGGTAGCTTTTTTTTTCTTAGAAAAGATTTTGTAATGCGTGCACTTAATCAACTTATAATCGATGATTGGAATTGTTACAAACGCATACTTTTTCAGAAATTGTTTGCGACAGGACTTTTCCCTTAAGGGTTAATAAAACTGGATTTTTCACTTACAAACAGGGATTGGAAATAATTGATTGCAATTAATTATATTGTATAAACCAATTAATTGTTTGCTAAATATTAATTTTTCAATTAATAAAAATAAAAAGATAATTTTCAATTAATTGGTTTTTTTTATATAACTGAAAAAATATAAATTGAATCCTTTTATTGACGATTGGTTGGATAAAAAAATTAATTAATGAACAGAAAAATGATGTATTTAACCTACTAGTTTGACTTTGATGTACTTCGAACAAACAACATCCTAGTATTCATTATAACCATATGACAGTTTTTTAAATTGATTATGATATTTTTCAATAATTTTTACCAATTAATTGCAATTAAATTGGTTGCAATCAATTAATTCCAATCCCTGATTACGAGTAAGTAAAAGTAGAATTTTCCATAAAAGGAAGGTGAAAGTGGATTTTTAGTAAAATTGGTGTGATTTAAGTAAAAATGGTTGGGATAAGAATATTTACTTTATAAAATGCAATAAATCATAATAAAGTTACACATTTTAGGTTACAGTGTTCAACCTGGATCTTTAACTTCATTAGCCATTAAAAAAACAAGTATTAGCCGACAAGGTTTTCCATATGGTTCATGCGTGGATATTAAAGTTAGCAACATTACTAATAATATTTATGAAGAATTATATCCAATTCGATACAATACTCCAGTAAATTTCAAATTTATACATTTTATATTGAAAGAATACAATAAACGTAGTCTTGCCTTAAAACTTGCCTCCAAAAACATTTAATAGATACATGCAATTGTGCCACCTACGAAGTTCCTAAATATGGCAGCGCATTTGGCTACAGAGATGTCAAAAATTGTAAATACACTGATGAAATCGAAAGTATATTTATTTATTAAATGTCATTATTAAAACATGCGCGGAACCAATTTAGTTCAACCAACAACCCTTTTTCTACAAGATAAGATATTTTCTTTTTGTACGTAATACTCAATACGTTATAATACGTAAAAATCAAAAACTATTTTATATATTTGGTGAAATTAGTTTTTTAAAAATTTTTATTTAATTATTAAAAAATCTATATGGCTCTTATCCTAAAAACCTGGCCATCCAATATGCAGTTAAAAAAATATTGTTGATAATATCAAAATAATTACTATACTATGGGTAATGTGGTATAAAAGGTTGGGACACACGGGCTTAGAACAATGAACTGTTTAATCTTTTCATTATAAAATGACTTTATTTAGAAACCTGCATGGATTCAGTATCAACATTATTCAATCAAAACAAATTAAATTGTTCATGTCCCTCTCCGTGCCAGTAATACTAATATTTCTCAAATAAAAATGTAAATTTAGAGAAACAGCATATAGCTCCATTTTATCATCTTATAAATGGCCTTCATTAAAATACGAAGTAAACCACAAAATGAAATTAAATTAAATTAAATTAAATTTAAATACCCCTCACCTCAACGTTGGACTAAATATTATAATCACTTTGATTATTTTACCTTTTTGAAGATTTTTAACATTACATCCGTTAATAATTTTAAAAAATGAGTTCTAAAAAAAGTTGAATAACATGACATGACATGTATTAATAATGTAAAAAATGATAACACAAAAAATTAAAAATTAGTTTCTAAATCATGTCTATAGAACGTATGTTTAAAATTTGAATTTTGAATGATTAGACCAGGGGAGTACAACCTGCGGCCGTTAAAGCGTTTATGTGCTGCAGTGGGTAATCCATTTGATCATAGTGCAATATCCCATTACATAGTGGAACATGATAGTTGCAATAATGGAAGAATTGACCGATTAAAATGTTGGCATTGTTAAGATGGGAAATATTTCGAACCTTTATAACTATATAAGCATATCCACAATGGGCATCTTGATAAAATGACTTAATTAAATTTTGTGGTTGCATTACAATGCAATGAAATATACCATTTTACGTCAAAATAAAATAGTTTAAAACAGATTTTATTTAAGGGCAATTAAAAATATTTTTATCAAAGTTACATTTTTGACTTCTCAAAATTACTTCTCAATATCAAAGTAAATTTTTGTAATGTAAAATTAAAGTGCGACCGTAGTATCAATGAATAAAGTAATTTTTCGGCTGATTTATTGGAAAGGTTGTGCACCCCTGGATTAGACGGTACAGTTTAACTGATATAATTCAATTATATCATTATTTAATTTAATTTGAGAAATTAGAAAAAACTAAGAAAAGACTTAAAAACTAAACCTGGATTGGATGCCATTATATCCGATACACCTGAAAAAGACACATTCTCTGATAACATTTTAAAGATAAATATTTATTATCAAGAATTTAACTATGAAACTATTATTGAAGAACCGTCATATTTGGTACAAAATTTTAATCTATTTTATTCGAATCATTAATTTTATTAAAAATTAGTTCTTTTCTTTAATATCCGATGTTGGTGGTATTTTGGGATTGTATATTGGATTCTCAGCAATGACAATTTTTGAATTTTTTGAATTAATCTCAGATTTATTTTACACACGTGTTTGTAAATGTTCTTGCTCCTGTGTAAATAAATCTAGCGCAATTGAACCAATTAATACACTTGAAAAAATGAAAAAACCACAAGAAAGTATCATTGATATCGATAGAGACGTATTGAATGGTCAAAAAAGTATATTTTCAGAAATCTCTCCTCCACCATTGTATAACAAGAAGGGTATTTTGTTATCTTCCAAATAAATTATTTTGTTTCATTTGGTTAATAAATTGTTTACATTATCAACTTTATATATTTTGAAATTTAGTAGATTGATGTATTTTTGCTTTGCTTGAATTGTTTTTTTAATTGATGTAAGAGGAGACAAACTTACTGAGGAATGTATTCATGATTTGCAATATATTTATTATGATAAGAAATAGCTTTTTTTAGGTTTTTTTATTTTTTTATTTTTGTTTTTAAACCTTATTTATTTATCGTTTCCCGTTTTTCAACCTTTTTGATTTTCCCATTTATTTTATCTTTATACATTTTGAACAAATTTAAATATATCGGGTACTACCAAATAACATTATTTTCATAATTATACAAATTTAAAACATTTATTTACATATTAGGTGGGTATTTAATAAATATTATTTATTGTAGTAAAAGATTTTTAATGGAAAATAGCACATCTAAAGCAAAATACAATAAACTTTGTCTAAGAACAGTGTTTGAGTTGTTCTTATATATATAGTCGAACATTAGTTTACAGTTAAATTTTTATTCGTTATCATAGATTGGATAGTTTTGGCTTTACATTTATGATCAAATAAACTAAAATTGATAGTACGTATTTTTTCTGGCCACTTTAGTCTAGTCTCAAGTTTAGATTAAATTTTAGTACATAATGAAAATGTTAGTGAATTAATGCAGAAAGTTTAGTAAACTATGGAAATGTTCAAATATGTTTTTATAGAAAGTGTTCTTATAAATAGAGTTTACTGTATAATTATTTTTAAATCAAAAACAAAAAAAATTATACAGATAAGAGAATTACAATATATGTTGTGTAGTACCAATTCTGTACCGAATTGTATTGATATAGACTAGCTTTTCCAACCTTTTTTACTAAATTACCCATATTATAGTCCTTATTTTGATATTACCCCATTATTTTTTAACTGCATGTTGAATGGCCAGGTTCTTAGAATAAAAGCTATATAAATTTTTTAAAACTCTTATTTCTAGAATATATGTATATAATTTCTTACTTTTATAAAAAGGGGAAATTGGGTTTTTAACTATGAAGAACTCAATATATGAAAATTTAACTTGCTCTTGAAATCATTAATAAGACAAAATGATACTAGAAAATTGATTTTTTTAAATTCTAGAACAGTTAATTTTTGAAATAAACTACACCACAGTCAATTTTATATATTCGTAAATAATACAGATTGCGGGCCGCAATTTGCGGCTCTTTAACATCATTTATTTCTATACTAAAATATTATCAATCAATATTCATTTATTACATGAGTCATGTAAAATGATACATTATTATATAATTTAAGAAAAAATATGTTTTATACGTTACTGTGCATGCGACGCAAAAAAAACTAAAAAAATGTCTTATTTTTTTAGAACGAATTTCACGATTACGCATGAAAAATATCAAATTACCCACATATGGATAAATATCCACAGATTGCAAATTACTGATATAAACTGATTTACTCAGATGCAAAGACATATTGGAATATTAATTACGTTAATATTTAGTTATTGATTCTTTTGGAAAACCATCTTCAGGGATATTATATGAACAACTTAACATGCACGGATCAATAGAGGCTTGCAGTGATCTTAATATTTCAAATATTACTGCTTCAGTCGAAATGAATTATTGTCAAATTGTATATTCTTCTTCAGCATATGTAATGTTATATACATTGTAGACCAGTCGCGCCAAAGTGTTCCCTATGGACCCCTTGGCCCAGGGTCCGTGATTTTTTTTAGATTATTGAGGCATTATTAGAACCGGGAAAAATTCTTCTGACTACTTACAATTTAAATTACACTTGTATTTGGTACATTTACAAACTCCAGTGTGTACCATTTAAAAAAGTGCACTTGAAATTAAGAAATTTATCAAAAAAGATTTTCACTATATTTTTAATAATATAATAGTAACAATTAAATTTGCTTAATAATAAAATTATTTAATTTACAATAAATGTTCCACCATCAGATTGGATACATAAATCAATGCGTTTAAGGAAATTGTTGTAAACATTAGATAATTTTAGAGTGCTAATTGAGTTAATACTGTTGATGATATTGGTTTTTAGGGATTCTATATTTGAAGGGGAATTTTTATAAATTTTACATTTTATTGTTCCCCACAAATAAAAATCACTTGGCGTTAGATAACGAGACATTGGTGAATATTTTAAACTCGATTAATTATTAATTTAATAGCTCGACAAGAAATATTCTTTCACTCGTAGTTAACATTTCAAAAAATTAATATGAAGTTGTTTTTATACAGTTGATTTGTTATTTATTTCGTTGGTGCACTCATAATATGAAATGTTTTAACAAGTGCACTGTTCTAAATGGTACACCCTTTATTATTTTTTAGGGTCAATGGGATTTGTATATTTAAAATTGTGGGTCACTGTGAAAAATTTATTTATGATATTAATATTGAAATATGGATGAAAACTATTATAACTCGAAATTTAGATGAATCCTAAATATGGTATGTGTGTACCTTATAATTGTATATCGAATCTACAGAGTAACGTGGAAGCGATTGGAAATATTCTAAATATACCACGTAATTACATAAATGAAATCTAATCATTAGATTCTAATGACAAAATTGATATCACTTCCCAAATTCAGTTTAAATAGTTTATACATATTTTTGATCATAATTTGACCA
Source organism: Intoshia linei (assembly GCA_001642005.1). Classification (NCBI taxonomy): domain Eukaryota; kingdom Metazoa; phylum Orthonectida; family Rhopaluridae; genus Intoshia; species Intoshia linei. Next base: position 6,280 of record LWCA01000142.1, on the reverse strand, counting down.
CTGACCAGTGCTGTGAACAGGTGCTAGGGGTCATATGACCCAGATCTACAAATATTAGGCCCTAATATTTTAATTTATTAATAGGTAATGTTAGAAACTTTCTTTAGTATTTCAAAATTATGATGACCAATGTTATTTGCAACTGTTATTTTTAATATTTAGGTGATAAATGATTGATTAAACAATGTAGACGTCCTAATTTTAAAAAAAATTAAAATTAGAAAATTTAAATACATACATTACTACAGTTGATTAATGTGACACGATACTTTCATTTTTTTATAAAACATTTTTTCAAATAATAATGTAAATTAACATTCTGCTTTTTAATCAAATAAAGAATAACTTTTCTAGGAAAATTTTTCGAAGGATTGCGAAAAATTTTTTTACTATTATGAAAATGTGAATAGACGGCACTATATCCTATCAGTGGCGTTGAGAAAATGTTTGTCTATCTCTGCATTGTGCAATATACATTTTATTGAATGTGTATTATAATTATTATGAATTTGGTTTATTGAAATTCCGAAATCATTTTAAAGTCACAATTGAACTTTTATGGCTTGACTATTTATTTCATTTTTATTTTATTTTAATTATTTTGTAATACTTGTAGTCTTATTATTTTTAAACTAGTGCATATTCAGTGCAGACCAAATTTAACAATCGAATTGGCATACTTTAGTTATCAACATATTATTTTGATGTAATATTTTATTGTTAGTTTATTATATTTATACTACATCATATGCTACATTAGGTTGACTGTTATGTACTATATAAAAACAGCACCTAGCTCTGCTGATGGCACATTTTTATTCTACCAAAAAAATTAATGGAAGTTGAAAATCCTACTATTCACTATTATCAATTATTTAAAGGAGTGGTTTGCAAACTTGTTTCAGGTGGAACCTTAATATCACATTACTTTTTACTTTAAAGTGAATTATTCCATCTTAATTTTGTTTGTTAACATTTGTGTAAAGAATTTTAAAAACAATTGTCATCCCATTTTTTTAATTTATTAGACAGAATGTGTGTATAATATTAAAATAAAGTAAAAACAGTCCAATCCTAAAAATTGTCATAAATAGCATAAATTTCATAAAAAATAAAATTATAATGACCTATTTTGTCATTTTCAATGTGATAATATATATTCAGTACGAATTTAATAAATACTTAAAAATACCAATTGTGTATTAATAATTAACGGAATCAGCACTTTATAAACATATTCAGGTGAATTTTACCAATATTTCAAAGGATTGTAATAAATATAAAAATGATAATAACAAAGTTGTATTACTTGTAGTAATCATTGTTGTAATTTTAATTTAAATTTGAAACAAAATTTTTTGGTAATGGGAATTTTTATATATGGTAAATAAAATAACGGCCCACCATACCATGTATTTATTTTATTTTTTTAGTATATTTATAATAACATTGCTGTTAATTTAGATTTTTGCGACTTTGTACTACACGATAAATCATTACGTTTATAAATGTAACATATATAATTCAATTATATATTATATTGTAAATTAGGTCTCAGCAACCAATGGCCCACTGAATAATTTTTATGGCCCGTTGAGCAAATATTTATTTAGTAAATGTAAATGAGTAAATTATTTATTTTTAAATTTTTTAACTTTTAAACACCGTTTTATATATTTTCTACTAATTGGCTCATTATAATCATTTTAATAGTGAATTTTCAGATTGTCCTGAATTTTATTTTGTTTAATATATTAGAACCGTTTCTGTTTTGTTACAATTAAAATTTATCACGTGGAAATTTGAAAAACGGGGCCATAGAATTTATTGATATAAAAAAGTAACCCATGAAATGCAAAAGGTTTCCGATCCTTGTTGTTTATCCTAACTTATATAATATGCTACACAATATTTGTTTGTGTATCTGTGTGTTCCTGTTTATTTCAATAACTACCAGTCTTGAAATTTTATAAATTCCACATTTCAATTACAGTTTTTTCCGGAGGTGTTAGCAAAATAAATTCCAACCTCCCAAACTCATATCTTACGTGTAAAAAAGCCCAATTGTTTTTTTTAAATTAAACGTGTTCGAGAATTAAAAAAAATATATATACTCTGATACGGATTTTAAAACCATAAACATTATCATATATTTAAATTAAAAAAAATATATCTTCAAAACCAAAACCCCAAATTTTTTTTTTAATGAAAACAGCCCTAGTTATAGTTATAAAATATATAACTAGCTCTGCTTTCAAACAGCAGTTCTGCCGAGGATTGACTTGTTAATTTCGAGACAGATTTTTTAATTGAATATAGAAAATGCGTCTATAATCTTAAAAACAATCCAATTATAATTAAACGCTTAAAAAAGCATTTTCTTCTTCGGGCGACGCAGGCATATCCAGAACATCACTTATAAATTACAACTTTATGATGATTTATTAATTTTATTTTAGTGCCGACAAGTCAACATTTGAAATCATTTTCATTAATACACAACATGAAATTGATTTTTAATGTTCAAGATGTAAATAAAAGTGATAAAGAAATAACTGTAATATACAGACTTCGAGTTATTGGTGCTTTGGGGATAATATACGGTCATTATATTTCAGATAGAATGTCTAATGCTCGTAAGTGTTTATACGTTCTATTAAATAACATATAAAATAATTTTATAACATACTGAACTCTTGGATATTATGATAATCGCCATATTTAACGTACACCGTCCCAATAGACAATGATTATCAGGGTATTTAAATATTAATTTAGACTTTCACCATATTGGTAGTTGAAACTTGCCAGTTTCAACGATTCATAATAAAATGAGTCAATTTAAAAATTTCATATGGCAATGTTTTATTTTTATTTTTCATTTACCCCATTCCACTGTTCGCTCTCCACATCCCAGGTTTTAAGATAGAATTTGAAAAATAATAAAAAAATAACTTGCGTTAATAAATAATAAATATTAAATGCCATTAATTGATACAATTTAGCTAATCCATTATTTTATGAATATCAAATTAAATCCTGGACGTTAAGAATGCCCTATTTGCTTATTTCGTTTTGCAATTTTTTTTCATGCTGACACATTTTTTGTTATTTCGTAATTTTGTAACTTTATAATTTATAGTTTAAAGGTGTAATCATTACACTTTAATGTGATAATAATAAATATGATAGATCTTTTCTCAGTTCATATACACTGTTTTGTATATTTAAAAAAATAGACTCGATTCGGATTCATTGGATAGATTACTATTTAAACCGCTTTTTAAAGTAAGTTTTAATATAGTGTCGATTTATATACTTTAAAATTTTAAGTTTAAATAATTATTGAATTATTATAATTATTCAGATTATTGCCAATGTATTATATGACGATCGTAATATATTTATATTTCTTGATTGATGACGAACATCAATACGAATATGACGTAGGTCAAAGAGGCTTGTATTATTGTGATATTTCTGCGTGGAAAAAATATTTTTTTATTCAAAATATATACGACATAAACGGTCCAGGGGTATTAAATATTATTAATACAATTTTTAAATATACATAATCATAATATTAATATATAATACAACTGTTACAATTATATTAATACTTGATAATATTAATTACCTTAACTAGTCTACAATATACATATTTAATTGTATAGTGTATGCGATGGCTATGTTTTATATCTGCCCCGATAATAATAATAATAATATTATACAAGTAATCTTTTATTGTCATTTAAAAATGTTAATATAATAGTTTTTTAAATTTTTATGACAGGGGTCGGCAACCAGTGGCTACAAAATAATTTTAGTGGCCCTGTGAGTAAATATGTAAATTATTTATTTTTAAATTTTTCAACTTTTAAACACTTTTCTACCATAATTGGCTCATTATAATCATTTTAGTTTTAAATTTTCAGATCGTTTTAATATATTATTTTGTTGAATATACTAGAACCTTTTCTCTTCAGTTAAAATTGAAATTTATAGTGTGTAAATCTTCAAAAACGCGATTCGTAGAATTTTTTGATAAAAAAAGTAGCTCGCGAGATGCAAAAGGTTGCCGACCCCTGCTGTATGACATCAAATTTATGTCGTAAAGTTTAAATTTTTGAATTTTTTGATGACCTCTACTAAATTAATTATATCGATCATCACAAGCATCCGTATTATAAAAGCTCTGATATACAGAAAATTATTTATATACATGTATGCTTTACATTTCAAATTTTCAATTTAAAAAACCAATGATAGGAATTTTAACTGGCATAATTACAAGTTTATTAATAAGCTTTAGAACTGGATATTTATCATATGTATATCCCCCTCTATTAAACTTTCAAGTGTTTAAAAATAGTAAAATGTAATAATATCATTAATGTTTATTATCATTAATCAACAGTGTAATAGCCATATTAAAATTCAATACATTACACATAATTTGTAATTTCTATTGAACATTTTAACGACACTGTCACTGAAGAGTTTGTAACATGAAAAAACTATCGAATGAAATTTATAAATAAATAATTTTTTTAAATAATATCTATTTTTTTTGTAGCCCCACCAATTATTTTGTCTACGAGTCGCCACTGCATTTAGTATACATGTATTTGGTTTTCCAACGGTTTGAATTAACTAAAGATTAATGTGTAAACAATGAAATCTAAATGTTTAATGTAAAGTTTACACAACTAAAATAAAATATCGTTAAGTCAAATCCTAGTAAAAGAATAAAAAGATGAAAATTATTTTATCATTTATTGCATTTTTTTCAATAATAAAATGTGATAAATTTTCACATGGATGTCGTAATGATTTATATTCCATTTGGAAAGACAAAAATCTTTTTTATCGTGGTAATTTTCACAAATATTTGAAATGTTAATTCTCAAAAGCATATTGGTTATATTTATAAAATATAAATAAACTAAACAAAACAAAACAAAACGAATTAAAAATTTTGTCTAAATAAGTAATAAGGGTAGAATTTTGGGATTAATTAGGGATATTTGAAAAAATTTTAATGACCTATGATCGCCAAAAATACATACCACGCGCCAAATCCTACGCGTCATTGACCTTTATCTGACTCTTGATTTTTTGTTATTTTTTTATTAATTATTTTAATTTATAGTTTAAATAGGTTTTTATTTTAAGCATACCCTATCCTCGAGTCAAGAAGATTGATGGTCCGGTCACTATTTTAAAGAGTCATAAAAATTGTAAAACTACTGTAGTGTTGTCGTCAGAATTAAAACCATCACAGAAAAAAGCAACATTATTTTGGTGTAAATATAAAATTTTAGTGATGGATTCTTTTGGAAAGCCGTCTTCTGGAATGTTATTTGGTCAAATAAACATGTTAGGATCTATTGAAGCTTGTGATGATATGACTCATACAACAACTAAATATAATGATACAATTGAAATGAGTTATTGTCATATCACCTACTATAATTCCAACTATGTATATTATTTGAAGATTATATGAACTATTTTTAAGGTTTCAGTTTTTAAGCATCTCACCATTAATAATATTTAATGTAGCTTTTTAAGCCTTTTGTATAAAAATCTCCTTTTTCCAATATTTTTTTGATAAATCGGATTTTACAAAAAACCTCTTATCCATCCAAAAATAAAAAATTTAATTTTAACAACCCTAATCCTTAAGTTGTAGTCAATAATCTTTTCCGATATTGTTTTGAATAATTCGATTTTACCAAACCTTACGAGAAAGACTCTTAATCCAGCTCAAAAATAAAATATCCAATTTTACGAACTCTTAAGCTTTAACTCAAGGTTAAAAATGCATTTCCCATATTTTTTTGATTAATTGGATTTTACTATATCTTTAATAACAAACGACGTTTGTTTCGTTCGGTTTACATTTTACAAATTAGTCATTTATATATTTAAAAAAATTTCTGGTACCACCAAATCGACCACTCTAGTCCATATTAATACCGTTAACAATTATATATGCATAATAAATGTATAATAATATGTATTGTATAATATACATGTAAATAAGTCGATTATTCGAGTAGGTGTTTAATTATACAATGATAATTTAAAATTATAATTAAGATTCTTGGACAGTATAGTAACATAGAATATTAATATATCTTTAATAAATAGTAAATATCTATGGATATTTACTACAATACATATCATATAATATATAATAATAATAAATACAACTAAATAAAATAATATAAAAAGTATAATAAATCGGTAGTAGATACTAAAAATAAATATAAGT
>LWCA01001118.1:0-11964 GCA_001642005.1 Intoshia linei | reverse complement strand
TATGTCTATCCATATTACATTCACTATTCCCTTCTAAATACTCTATCACTTTACTTTTTTCATTACAATCGTTGAATTTAAAATTGGAAACCATAATATGAATGTAAGCGATAATTAGTTCTGATATGACAATAAAATTTATAAATATATATGTAACGAACTTTAAAATTGTTTCTTCCATGCGTCGTTCGTGTCTTGCGACACGACAATAATTATTTCCATAACAATTCATTTTTAATTTATATTTTTTTTTATTAATTTGGCGTTCATGATTCGCTAGACGATAATTTTGCGCATCTTTATAGCTATTTGTATAAAAAATTTTATATTTAAAATAATATTTTTAAGAAAATTATCATATATTAGTTACTATGAGCGATATATTGTTCAAAACTTTAGAGGCGATGCCCCAGGGTTTTTTTTAACAATTGAAAGCTAAGATTGGTGCAAATTGAATTTTTTCAAAATGTTCATATGGTGGAAGGGTGCACTTTTGATATAAAAATTCTTTCACACCCCTAGTAAATATACTAAAATTTTAAGCCATTTTTTCATTACAAACATGTGAAGCTCTAACATTGTATAAAAGTGAAAAAAAGTTTGTTAAAAATAAAAAAATTACTGTAAAAGTATTAAAAATATTATTGTGGAATAAAATTTTATATCTTATTCAAATCTTCCAAATATTTGAATACACTCAAATTCACGATTAGCAACACATTCATAAAATTTTCAGATATACTGTCACACACTGCATTCTCTCCTACAAATAAATAATGTACTGTTGATCACTTATTTTTAATACATTTATTATTATTATTATTAAATTAGAATGTACAATTTTTAGGATTTTACTGTACTTTTTTTACTTTATTTTTAATATTATACACACATTCTGTCTAATAAATTCAAAAAATGGGATAACAATTATTTATAAAATTCTTTACGCAAATTTTAAAAAAAAAATTAAGTGGAATAATTCACTTTAAAGTAAAAAGTAATGTGATATGATGGTTCCACCTGAAACAATTTTGGTAATCACTCCTTTATATGATTGATAATAGTGAATAGTAGGATTTTTAAGTTAGATGTTCCACATGAATTTATTTTTTTAGTATAATAAAAATATGCCCTCGGCAAAGCTAGGTGCTATTTATATGTAGTACATAACATTCAACCTAGTAGTTCTATAATTTCAAAAAACAAAAATTCTGGAACAGTTTTTTTCTGAGTGTTTTATCATATTTCACTCTTAGAAAATCATTGATTGTTTATCAAAATTTTGACCCTCGTCATATAAATTCACTACATTTTACGTTAAATTATAATTTAAATTACAAAAAATACATACTGACAATCAAACTTGACACCTTAATATTGTATTATTATGAATTATAGTGTATAATGATTAAATTTATTTTTGAAATACATAAAAAAAATTTAATTAATTTTTTCATCCAACCATTCGTCAATAAAAGAATTACATATATTTTTTTTCAGTTATATGAAAAAACCAATTAATTTAAAAAAATTATCTTTTTATTTTTCAATGCACTGCAAAAAAATCAATTAATTGAATACCATAATAACAATTATACTGTAAATTCTTCAAATGATCAAATAAATGGCACTCATGTATTTGCTTTTTAATTTCTCCATTTTTCATTTTCAAAATTTTTTCAATAGCCTCAATTTTTATGAAAGATTAGATTAAATAAATTGAATTTATAGAATTAAGAATAACATTTTTATTTTCTTTTTACCAAACCGAGTCTGAAAGATACTTATAAATATTTTCAATTTAGAATTTGAAAATTTTTTATTATTCCACATTTTGTTCAATAGTTTATTCAAAATCAAAATGTATAATAGTTATTAGTTATAGATATCTATAACACAAATTGTGTATATACGTATACACAAATAATGAATATATATATAAAATTTTTATTTAACAGGTTTTCTATTACAATTTTGTTAATTACAATGAATTTGATTGAAATGTGAACGCTGGAATCTTACAAAATAATTTTTTGTTAAACTGAAATGAATGTTTCTATTTTTCAGTGCGCAAAATATTATAAGGAATATCAACAATACTGTCAGAACGCAAATTACAATTATTAAGTTTATTTCCCAATTGTAGCCTAAAATAAATTTTAATAACATATCTGGTGGCGACCCTCCAAAAAGTCTAAACTCGATGCGGGTTACGAACGTTCAATTTTATATTTAAATATCAATTTTTACGGGAATATTCTTACAATATCAAAGAAAAATAAATCTTAGAATTCAATTATTAAAATAAGAGGATTCATAAGTAAGAATTAAGAAAATTTTCAAAGTTGTCAAGTACATCCTGGATCAGATGTATATCTTTGTTAATACATTTACATGTACATTTGAAACCCTAGGTATGACCAGAAATAATATTCTTAATATCCTACTCGTATTAAATATCAGTGTTTTAGCTATTGTACAATTATTATCTACTTCATCTTGACAATAGTGAGTAATTGAGCAGATAATTGGTTTATCTATTGCATAATTGAAGTTTGCATTTATTGTAATGATAATTTTTCGGAAAAGCCTTCCACCGTTTAATAAATCTCCGTCAACATGATAGCTAAATTACAATCCAATAATAAATTTAATATTTTCTATACATTTTTTATATACATTATCACTACAATGCATTAAATACAAGATTATTACATCTAATTGAAGTCTCTTTTTTAGGTCATGTTTAGAGGATTAAAGGTAAAATTATAAAGAAAAAATTAAAAAAATGTCACACCATTAAAAAGTATTTTTAAAGTATGCTTACACGCAGCTATTTAAAAACGTGACCGTGTCAATTAAAAACCTTTAAAAGTTGATTTAATAATAATTTTGTTGGAAAATTACTAATCGGTAATGTTTGAATTTACTAATAAATCGATTGTATTTGAAAATTCTTCTTCTGTACCATTTTCCAGGTAACTTTTGGCAAAATCTTCATAATATAATCGGTATTCTACTTTTGTGAGTCCTTCCACTTCAATCGAGACTGTAATATGCAATGGTTGACCATAATATACCATTGGACCGTTTTCATATTCTTTGTTAAATAATGTTGTCACATATCCTAATTCGATATTTGTCGTAGTTTTATCTAAGCATATTAAATATCAGGGACAGCAAAGCCGAGAAAGAATTATTTTCTAGAATTTAGATTACAGCAAATGTCAATTTTTTTTTTTTTTAATCTAGTCTTTTTTTAACTGCGCCGAAATTTATGGTGTACAGATTAACTATACATATGTAAATCCTATAATAGCAATAAATCCTTACTTATACATATGTATAATATGCTACGCGATTTTTGTTTGTGTCTGTGTGTTCCAATTTATTTTAATAACTACCCGTCTTAGAAGTTGATAAAGTCCACATTTCAATGACAGTTTTTTCCGGGGTGATAATAACATACATTTTAACCTCCCAAACTTACATTTTACGGGTCAAAAACCCCAATTGTCCTTTTTTTGAAAATCAAACAAGTTAAAGAATTTAAAAAAATAAATACGCTGATACGGATTTTAAAATCATAAACATTATCATAAATTTAAATTTATCAAAATTATATCTTCAGGTGCAAAATCCCGTATTCTAAGAACCTAATCATCCAATATACCACTATAAAATATTGTGGGTATAAAGTTAATTTAGTAAAAAAGGTTGGTAAACACCAGTATACAAGTAATTAAAAATTTTTCATAAAAATTACCTGCAAAAGATATAAATTGTGATGCTCGTGATTTACATTTTTGATATACTTTGTCGGTAAATTTACACAATCGAATTCCATAATATCCAGAATCACTGCTAATAGGATCTAAAAAAATAATAAAAAAAGTTTAACTAGGTTTACAGCTCATCATAAATTATACATATGAAAATTCAACTAATTTAAATAATTATGGGTTCAATATTTAGAAGGATTATTAACAGAACTTTTTTTTCACTCAATTTTTAGATATTTGAAGATAATTATGTGACCATATTTTGGTAGGATTTTAAGGGAACATTTTTTATTTTTTAATGCAATTTTTAAAAATTTTGAAGATCCCTTAATATATTAAAAATATTGTGAAAACCGCTATAAAAATTTTAATTTAAAAAATAATCATTAAAATATTTAAAAAATGGTAGAAAAAATATATTCTCTTAAAAACATTCTTTTAAATATTGATAGGTTATCATGAGTCGCCGTTTTAAAAATTATTCATCCTCATATGTATAAAGCAAAAGTCTTTTGGTTTGTCTGTTTTTAACCATTTAAATATTAAGAAAAGTTGTTGTAGTTTTAATTTAAATTTTAAACAAAATGTTTTCAAAAAGAGAATTTGAGATTGAAAAATTGCGTAGCAATAAAAAAAATTTCGAGAGAATGAGTTATATAGATTTTCACGTATATTTCTTTATTGGAAATGTGTAGAAGTTCAAGGCACATTTTTTTTGGAAAATGTAGGATCAATATTTACATTTTCAATTTTTATTTTAATCGAAATATTTGATAAATATGGTTATAATATATTAAAAATTATTTTTCACCGGGAATGCGTAGATTTCTGGGATTGAAACTTTGTATTTATATCAACTGGAATAAGGTTTATCAAAATAATCTTCTTTTTTTTAATTTTCGGAGGGTTAATTATTTCACATTTTTTGTTTTAATAAAATATTTTGAAAAAAAATATATGAATACTAAAATGCTTTTTTGACCGTGAAGGCGTAACTTATTCAGATTGAAATTTTTTGGGTGTGTTAACAGGATAAAACTATACCACCTGTAAATTTTTTTAAATTCTAGGGCTGTTTTCATTAAAAAAAAAGAGTAATTTGGTGCTTTGGCCCTGAAGATATATATTTAAAATTATGATAATGTTTATGATTTTAAAATCCGTATCAGCGTATATATTTTTTTAAATTCTCGAACTCGTTTGATTTTCAAAAAGAGGGACAAATGGGGTTTTTGATCTGTAAGATATGAAATTGGGAGGTTTAAATTAAGTTTGTGAACATTCCCGGAAAAAACTGTAATTGAAATGTGGACTTTATACATTTCTAAGACTGGTAGTTATTCAAATAAACGGTAACACACAGACAGACAAACAAATATTGCAAAGCATATTATATAAGTAAGGATTAATTGCAATGGAATTTCAGTAGTGAGAATTGAAAAATCTGTTCAATTTATAAAATTAAATATTTATTTATCATGGAACCCAGAAACCATCTATGACCATTTTTTAGTTTTAAATATATCAGTTTGTAATAAAAATAACCTTTAATAGATAGTCTAATAAAATTATAATTAAACATGATTTGTATTCTATCAGTAGAAGTATCAAAGTAGTAAAAATTTAGCATATTATTTGACTCAACCTTTGATTGCAGAACATAATGTACAAAGTTGTTATTTTCGTCATAGGTAGTTTGGTTAAGATAAAAGTCGCAATAGACAACTTGTAATGTACTATTAACACGACGAAATATTTGATAATAAAAATTTTGGCCTTCGTCATCCTTATCAACTTTAATTATTTCAAAATCACAAATAAGTATTTTTCCATCTTCACGTAATTGGCACGCAGGTAAGTCACATTTCACTACAATTCATTTAATTTTATTTTATTCTCAATGAAAATTACCTATCCATAATAATAAAATTAGAAAAATCAGTAACCTCATATTTACCAAAAATATTACAAAACATCTGCTTCATTTTTACCCTCACATATTGACATAATGAATACTAAGTTTAAATCATAATTTAAGATTTTTACAAATTAAAAAAATTTTAAATTGCAAGTAAATGCAATGAATTTTAAATTATAAATATGTTAAAATATGCAAGTTAATATGGTCATTAATAATTTGCAAAATTAAATTGATAACGGAATTAAATGTTCCAATACATTTTATTATATAAAAAAACAAACTTGTTCCTTAGTGGAACAAGCTTAGTAACAAAATTTGTATACATGTAAAATAGAAACTATAGTTAAAAATTCTAGTTTTTAGCACACTTAAATTCTGGATTTTTGGCAAGTAATAAAATACTGTAGTATAATTTTTGTATGAGATAATTGTAAATGCGTCTTTATAAATGTATGCGTAATGGAAATTTGGTGTTAAAACAACTATGTACGAGGTTTAATACTCATAATAAGTATGGTATAATAGTTTGTAGTCAATTACTAATACCTACTTGTACCATCCATTCTGTTTCCAAATTTCCAAGAAATTATAGTACAAGTAGATTGGTATTTATGGACAAACCACCTAGAAACCGAAAAGGATCAAAAAAATCAAATGGAGACAATGTGTTTTCATGTCCAAAGTGTGGTGGTAAATGTATAGTTATCCATGAATTAAGTATAAAATCACAATTTATTCGTTGTGTGACCTGTCATTCTTTGTTTGTATCGACAGTCCAATCTGATAGTTCTAATGATCATTTTTTAAGCAACAAATCTAAAATATCGGATCATTTCAACACTAAAGATTATTCCTCGTTATCAGATGGCAAATATGTCATTAATGACCCAAAAAAAGAAAGTACTCCCGAAAAAATTTTTGAATTACCTCCCCCAAAAAATATCTTTAAATACTTAAACAAACATGTGATTGGCCAAGAATACGCAAAAAAGGTACTTTCGGTCGCCATTTACAACCACTACAAGCGACTAAATTACAAATCCAATAGTTTAAACATTGGAGACGTTGTTCAGAAAGCAAACTCAGACAGAAATATTCACTTGGACGATTTATTATCGTCAAATTACAGGAAATATGTTACCGATCACCCCGTCAAAAAACTATCAGCTACGCCTACATTTATCATTCAAAATGATCAATATTCGTTAAAACGTGATAGTAAAAGTAAAGAAATTGATAGTATTGACAAATCAAACATTCTTTTAATGGGTTCAACTGGCTCACGAAAAACTCTATTGGCTAAAATTCTTGCAAAATATCTACAAGTACCTTTTGCCATTTGTGATTGCACTTCTCTAACTCAAGCCGGTTATGTTGGAGAGGACATTGAGAGCGTCGTAGGAAAATTACTTTCTAGTGCAGATTATGATGTGAATATGGCTGAAAAGGGAATCATATTTTTGGACGAAGTTGACAAAATTGGCAGCGTGCCCGGTTTTCAACAGACGAGAGACGTTGGGGGCGAGGGCGTTCAACAAGGTATGCTGAAAATTCTTGAAGGGACCAAAGTTTCGGTTCCAGAAAGGTCATCAAACAGAAAACATAAATCAGAATCTATTGTTGTAGACACCACTAATGTTCTTTTTGTTGCTTCAGGGGCTTTTAATGGATTAGATAATATTATTCAACGAAGAAAAAATATTAAGGTAATTTTGTAATTATAGAAAAATTGCTATTTTTTAAATTTTTGTATCTTTTTATTGATTAACACACATTTTATTAGATTACTAGATTGACTGTTATGTACTACGTACAAACAGGACCTAGCTCTGCCGAGGCTACATTTTTATTATAATTAAAAAATAAATTCACGTTGAAAATCTATTATAAAAATCCTATTATTCACTTATATCAATCCTTTAAAGAAGTGGTTCCCAAATTTCTGTTAGGTAGAACTATCATATCACATTAATTTCTACTTTAAAGTGAATTGTTCTATTTTAATGTTTAGTTTGTTAACATTTTCGTAAAGAATTTTAAAAAAAATTTGTTATTCTATTTTGTTAATTTATTAGATAGAATGCGTGTATAATATTAAAAATTCTCTTATTAATTTTCAAAAAAGGGGCTCTAAATTTTTTTATTGCTGCGCTCCAAATACTGTTTTGCTTTGCTCAAAACTGTAAAGGGCATTCGGTCTTTTGCTTAGTCCAGGGCCACGAAGTGGCTTAAGACGGCTCTGTTGATAATATATTAAAAATTATTTTTCACCGGGGATGCGTAGATTTGTGGGGTTGAAATTATGTAATTATATTAACTGGAATAAGCTCTATCAGCATAATTTTTTTTTTTTAATTTTCGGACCGTTAATTATTTCATATTTTTTTGGGTTAATAAAATATTTCGGAAAAAAAATATATGAATACTAAAATGCTTTTTTGACCATGAAGTCCTCACTTATTCGGATTGAAATTTTAAGGCTGTTTTCATTAAAAAAAGAAGGGTAATTTGGGTGATGGGGTTTTGGGTCCTGAAGATATAATTTTTTTAAATTTAAATTTATGATTATGTTTATGATTTTAAAATCTGTATCAGCGTATATGTTTTTTTAAATTTTCCAACTTGTTTGATTGTACAAAATAGGGGCAATTGGGGTTTTTGACACGTAAGATGTGAGTTTAGAAGGTTGAAATTATGTTTGCGAACACCCCCGGAAAACAGTGTAATTGAAATGTGGACTTTATATAATTCTAAGACGAGTGGTTATATAAATAAAGCTGAACACACAGACACACAAATAATAAAAATATAATAAAATAATAAAAATCGAGTAGCATATTATATAAGTTAGGATAACCTCCATTATTCGCTCAAAATGGAGATTTGAAATATTGAGCAAATAACGAATATTATACTGTACTTCATTTCTAGTTATGTGAAGTCTATTTTTGAAATATTACTAGTACTATGACAAATAAATTTAGAATGAAAATATAATAGATACATGTATAAAATAACCGATTATAATTATAATCGTCATAGCCATAAGATTCATTATATTTTATTCATTACAATTATAACATGTCATTATAATTATAAAGTCAGTTATTTTAGTTATTTAATTAACGTACGAAAACAAGATATATGAGGTAAGATTAAATATAATCATGATTTTAATTGGCGATTATATTAAATGGTTTAAAAAATAAAAATTTACCATGAAAAACATAAAACAATATGACAAAATTTTATGCGAATAACGGAGTTGGACAAATTACAGAATTTTACTATACTAGTACTATTTAAATATAAATTAACCGGCGAATAACGGAGGTTTTACTGTACATTATATTACTATCATTGTGTTTGTAATTTGATGCCTATTAATACATACATATTAAAATTTCCTTTATTAACTTTTGCGCGTCCTAATTATGACCATATTTTAATAAATTTTGATATAATGATAATAATACAGTCCGACCCCGCTTTGGGGCAAACCTCGGTGTAGGGCATACTCGTGTTTAGGGGCACTTTTTCAAAATTATGTTAATTTTATAGTACTTACATCGATGCCATAGCAATATATGTGAAATTAACCCCGCTTTTAGGGCAAAAATGTTGTAAATATAAAATATATAAGCATAATTCCTATAGTGATGACATTAAATTAAAATTATATTTATTTAAATATTTTACATACATTTTCATATGTATTTATCATAATTCATTATAATGGATATATAAAATTTAAACTAATAAAAATTGAGTATAATATTTTCGGAGGTACTGGTGATTTTACCGGTAACATCCTAATTATATTGTGAAAAAATATATATTATTACACAGTTCATGGAAGCTATTATCTAAAAAATTTAATTTAGAAATTTGGTTTTAACGATTCAAAATTGGAAAAAGAAAGCGACACTTTAAAGATTCTGAACGATTACAATAAACTGTTAAAACATGTTGAGCCATCTGATGTAATGGAATTTGGAATGATTCCAGAATTTGTTGGCCGTTTTCCAATATTAGCACCAGTTCATTTATTAAATATTGACATGCTTGTCAAAATATTAGTTGAACCTGAAAATTCTTTAATAAATCAATACAAATCTCTTTTTAAATTTGATAATGTAACAATCATTTGAAATTAAATAATTTTCTATATTATATTTAGATTAAATTAGAAATCACACAAAAGGCTTTAGAATCTATTGCTGATAAAAGCCTAAAGAGGAAAACTGGGGCTAGAGGGTTACGAGGAATTTTGGTAAATTTGATTAATGATTTGATTTAAAAATTTTAATATGGTAATAATTATTATTAATGGAAAATTTTATCCCGAAACACCTTCTAAGTAGCAATGACATGTACCAAAATATACGCTATAAACCAAAATTTTAGGAAGAAATACTTTTGGAACCCATGTTTGAATGTCCTGGTTCAAATATAGAATCGATATTAGTGGACAAGGACTCTAAAGAAATTTCAATAAAATATAATTACTATAAAGGATTCGAAAAGTCCAATTTGATTAATAACTGCGACTAATTGTTACTATTTTTACATGTCTAAATACATGTGACATTGTACAGTAAATGTAAATGCGATTTATTGTTAAAATTGTTTGTGTAAATTTATAATTTTCATGTTTATAATATTTACACTTTGGAAATGTCATATTTTTCTCGATGATTTTGGGCTTCGTGGCGTTCACTTTCAAGTTTAGAATCATCTCTTAATAATTGTAAAATTTCTGAAACTTGTTTACGTACATCTTGACCAACATCTTTTTGATTTATGATTAGACTAAAGTCCGTCAAGTGTTCGATTGTATCAATTTTTTTTTGGAAATGTGCACGGATTCGGATGCCACCGAAAATTAATAAATGAAATAATACGTCTAAAGCTTTTTTCACATGCCGCCATTTTTTTCCACTGTCCTATATAAAATTTTAGCTTTTTAGACAATTTTTAAATTGTAAATTATAGAATTCATTATTTACTTTAAGACGACTTTCCAAAATTACAATTATTTCTGTACAGTTTTCTTCAGTGTATGATGCTCTCTCCATTTCCATCAAATATTTTTGTTTAACTGGGGCGGTATCATCATTAGTTGTAATTTCTCGTAGTGTTTTTTGGAGTTGTGTATGTTTGTAGTATACATCCTTCATTTTTCGAAGGGCCCCTATCTGGGTTACCTTTTTTATATTGTGCATTTTATATATATGTAATTTTATATTAATGGATGATATTTAAATTTGTAATAATCAATACATATTAGTTATTAATGTAAATAAATTAATCCTAGGAAATATCATGTTTATTTAACGTAATTCTGAATTGCGTTTTCTAATTTCGTCGATATCCAAGAGTTTTTTATCAAAATAAGCAATTAATCATTTATCAAATTTAAATTATTTTGGCGATCGACTAGAAAATCACACCAGGTTGGGTATTCCTGATTTATACCATTTTATGCCAAATTGAAAAGATTTAAATCAAATTTTATTCAATGGTAATTTAAAATATTTTTTCAAAAAGTTACATTTTTGACTTTGACTACTTTCTACAAATGGATTTAAATTCTCTCAATCTCAAAGTAAACTTTGTGCGGTCTTAATATCAATTAGTAAAGTAGCTTACGGTTGAATTATTGGAAAGGTTGTGCACCCCTGATCTAAATAAATGGGTGGCAAATTTTACATTTTTTGTTGGGTAATCATTTTTTATGTAATTACTAAATTGACTGTTATGTACTACGTACAAACAGCACCTAGATCTGCCGAGGGCATATTTTTATTATACTTAAAAAATAAATTCACGTTGAAAATTAATTTAAAAATCTTACTATTCACTATTATCAATCCTTCAAAAGAGTGGTTCCCAAACTTGTTTTAGGTGTAACCATCATATCACATTACTTTTTAATTTAAAGTGAATTATTCCATATTAATTTTTTTTGTTAACATTTGATTAAAGAATTTTACAACAATTGTTATCCAATTTTTTAAATTTTATTAGACAGAATGTGTGTATAATATTAAAAATAAAGTAAAAACAGTCCAATTTTATTAGACAGAATGTGTGTATAATATTAAAAATAAAGTAAAAACAGTCCAATCCTATAAATTGTCATTAACACTTATTATATATTCTATTGTATTATACTTAATATATATTTTAGTACAAATTCCAGAAAAAATAAAATTTTTACATAACTAAAATAGCGTTATTTTTCACTAAATTTGATTA